>JAGFNQ010002624.1:251291-272038 GCA_024364735.1 Boesenbergia rotunda | reverse complement strand
CCACAAAACAATTATATGATTATGTCGAACACTAACCGGCTCTGATACCACTGTTGGGACCGAGTGCATGTTGACATGGATACGGGTTCGTAATTTTAAAGTTTAATTACGTGCAGCGGAAGGTTTAGCATAAATAATTTCTTAAATTATTTTGACCACGTATCTAGCATGCAACCTTAAGTTGTGGAGACATGATCATAAATTAAAATTTTGCAGAAAGTAAACTAATTTACTTAATACCTCGCGTAACTCGTAGAAAGGGACGAGATCCAACCGTAGCGTCCCTTGGAAGCTCCGCCTCTATTTATGTCCACGCCGAGTCCTCTTCGGGATGACTTCGCAAAGCCACGAGTTTCGTGCCGATAAGAACTACTAGATTCTCCAAAGGCACGACAAGAATATCAAGAGAGGGAGATGGAAGACTAACCACCAAGTAACGGAATCAAGATTTGGGGAAAGGAATGAGTTGCGACCCGCTTCTTCTTCTTCTTTGGCACCTTCTTGGTGGAGGAGGCTCACGGCAACCCTAGGAGGTGCGCCGTCCCTAGAGGATGAGGAGGGCGCCGGCCCTAGAGGAGGGAGAGGGAGAGAAGGAGAGAGAGAGAGAGCTTGCTTCTTTATCTCTTTTGATTGGATTTCAAGTCTTGCCTTGGTTCCTTTATATGGTAGCCTCTCCATTGCCAAGTCTCCCCTTTAACGGAATAAATTTTCATAAGAAATTTATCTTATAAATTTTCCTATGAATTATTCCGTTATGCCTTGTTTTATTATAACTAAATTTATAATAAAACAAACACATCTCCCCTTTTATTATGGAATAAATTTTCACAAGAAATTTATTATATAAATTTTTCTTATCATGGAAAAATCAATTCATAATTGATTTTATAAAATAAAATAAACCAATCTAAGGTTTATTTTAATTTCCATGAAAATAAATCTCTTTATATAAATTTCTTTATATAAATTTCTTTATATAAATTTCTTTATATCAATTTATTTATCCATAATTTTATAAAACAAATCGCGCTTGATTTATTTTATAATTCAAACCAAATAAATTGGATTCCCTCCTTGTTGTGGCCGGCCAAAACAAAGAGGGTGGGGACCATCTTTGGCCGGCCAAACCAAGCCGCCTCCTCGCGAATTAAACTCATTTAATTCGTCCAATAAGCCTTCAAAAGACTTAGCCATTTTAAGCTTCCGATGCGCCTCTGATTAATTCAGATTCGACTTATTTCTCTTGATCGAAAAATCCAATTTTCAACTCGTTTTAAATCTCTCGGATTACTCGTAGTGCGTGTGACTAAATAGGCTTTCGATTTATGTTGGTCGTCTATAATCAACCAATTATAGAACGATCATGAGTGGCACCTAGTAGTACATCATGACCCCCAATTAATCGAATGATTAACGGTTGACCTCAGAAATAATTCTGAAACCCTTCAGCAGCTATAATGAGTTGTGCCCCATTCCCTTCACCATCTTATACCCACTTGGTTCAGGACACGGTCTATGTGTGTCAGTCCCCACTAGGCTGACTACGTCACACCTAGCCCAAGTAATGTCTTTCTCGTCCAACAGATTCTAATTACTCTCATGTTTCCTAGAGATTCATACTCGGAACATGTTGTGCTCTGGCCAAAGGCTTCGAGTAACAATCCAACGATAGGCCTTGGGTATACATCTCCTCGCAAGGAGTGGTGAATCCTTTGTAGGCTATTCAAACATCTTCGGGCACTTCGGCTTATACCCAACCATCCTGGGTCCACACCTCCTTAGAGATGCTTGCTTAAGTTGTCAAAGTATAAGTCTCCGTGACCAAGATGACTTGAACACCGCAAGTCAAAGGAACATCGCACTTAAGCTGCAGTAAGAACTTTCATTGACATATCTATATGTAGATTACCATATGAAGTCTTACAGCTAGTCACTCCAATGAACTAGTTCCCTTAACTAGCATTCATGTTTATCTCCGGACATCCCAATGTCACCAGCCAGTGAGAATCAGCTGATTAGAGAATAACCCATGCTAGTCTCCACAGAATTGATAGTGTCCGTTTTTATCAATTCATCGACTAGGGATAATTTCAATACTTCACAATTGCACATGTAGAGATAATCACTAGTTGTGAATTCATCACAAATTCTCTCATGCTGTGAATTGTATTGCGGACATTCAGTAAATGAGTTTAAGATCTCAATCAAATACACGAACATGTATACTCAAATAGTGAATATTCATTTATTAAAGTAAATGATTACAATCATAAGGCGATTGCCTTAGGACACTTCTCTCATATCACTAACACTTCGATCCCTGTAACCAAGGTTAGTTCCAATACAAAAAGAAGCAAACATGTTAGCCATTCTTTATAGCCTAAGCTGTCTTGGTTCTGACTTTGGGTTTCCCAAATGGAACCCTAGGTCGAACCGACGCCTACTGTTCCCTCGTACGGGAAACGTGTCCTCACCTACTCCTCTCAGGAGAGTTTACCTTTTGCCAACCGGCTCCTCCGGTTGGACTTTTGCCCAATCCACCTGACCAGGTCTTCATGCCCAGTCCGCGACCAGGACTTCTTGCCCAACTTCCGGTTGTTGGGACCGGGTGCATGTTGACAAGGATACGGGTTCGTAAATTTTAAAATATTTACGTGCAGCGGAAGAATTGGCATAAATAATTTCTTAAATTATTTTTAACCACGTATCTAGCATGCGACCTTATGATGTGTGGACATGATCATAAATTAAAATTTTGTAGAAAGTAAACTAATTTACTCGTTACCTCGCGTAACTCGAAGTAAGGGACGAGATCCAACCGTAGCGTCCCTTGGAAGCTCCGCCTCTATTCGCGTCCACGCCAAGTTCTCTTCGGGATGACTTTGCAAAGCCACGAGTTTTGTGCCGACGAGAACTACTAGATTCTCCAAAAGCACAACTAGAATATCAAGAGAGAAAGATGGAAACTAACCACCAAGTAACGGAATCAAAATTCCGGGAAGGAAGGAGTTGCGACCCGCTTCTTCTTCTTCTTCTTTGGCACCTTCTTGGTGGAGTTAGCTCACGCCAACCCTAGGAGGTGAAAGTGTGCCGACCCTAGGAGGAGTGGACGCCGGCCCTAGGGTGAAGAGTGGGCGCCGGCCCTAGGAGGAGGAGAGAAGGAGAGGGAGAGAATAAGAGAGAGAAAGAGAGCTACTAAATCTCTTGATAACTTAATTGAGGAATTCAAGCCTAGCCTTGGTTCCTTTATATAGTATCCTCTCCCTTGCCAAGTCTCCCCTTTAACGGAATTTTTCATAAGAAATTTATCCTATAAATTTTCTTATGAATTATTCCGTTTATGCCAAGTTTTATTATAACTAACTTTATAATAAAACAAATACATATCTCCTTTTATTATGGAATAAAATTTACAAGAAATTTATAAATTTTTCTTATCATGGAAAAATCAATTCATAATTGATTTTATAAAATTAAAATAAACCGATCCATGATTCATTTTAATTTCCATAAAAAGAATAAATTTCTATAAATTTCTTTATATAAATTTCTTTATATAAATCTCTTTATATAAATTTCTTTATATAGATTTATTTATCCATAATTTTATAAAACAAATCGCGCTTGATTTATTTTATAAAATAAACCAAATAAATTGGTTTTCTCTCCTTGTAGTGGCCGGCCAAACCAAAGAGGGTGGATACCCTCTTTGGCCGGCCATATCAAGCCAAACCCTCGCGAATTAAACTCATTTAATTCGCCCAATAAGCCTTCAAAAGACTTAGCCATTTTAAGCTTCCCGTGCGCCTCTGATAAATTAAGATTCGACTTATTTCTCTTGATCGGAAAATCCAATTTTCAACTCGTTTTAAATCCCTCGAATTACTCGTAGTGCGTGTGACTAAATAGGCTTTCGATTTATGTTGGCCGTCTATAATCAACCAATTATAGAACGATCATGAGTGGCACCTAGTAGTACATCATGACCCCCAATTAATCGAAAGATCAACGGTTGACCTCAGAAATAATTCTGAAACCCTTCAGCAGCTCTAATGAATCGTGCCTTATTCCCTTCACCATCTTATACCCACTTGGTTCAGGACATGGTCTGTGTGTGTCAGTCCCCACTAGGCTGACTACGTCACACCTAGCCCAAGTAACGTTCTCTCGTCCTTTGGATTTCTAATTACTCTCATGTATTTAAGAGACTCATACTCTAAACATGACATGCTCTGGTCAGAGGCTTTGAGTAACAATCCGACGATAGGCCTGGGTATACATCTCCTCGCAAGGAGTGGTGAATCCTTTGTAGGCTGTTCAAACATCTTCGGGCACTTCGGCTTATACCCAATCATCTTGGGTCCACACCTCCTAGGAGATGCTTGCTTAAGATGTTAAAGTATAAGTCTCTATGACCAAGATGACTTGAACACCGCAAGTCAAAGGAACATTGCACTTAAGCTGCAGTAAGAACTTCATTGACATATCTTTATAGATTACCATATGAAGTTTTACAGCTAGTCACTCCAATGAACTAGTTCCCTTAACTAGCATCCATGTTTATCTCCGAACATCCCAATGTCACCAGCCAGTGAGAATCAGCTGATCAGAGAATAACCCATGCTAGTCTTAACAGAATTGATAGTGTCCGTATTTATCAATTCATCGACTAGGGATATTTTCAATACTTCACAATTGCACATTTAGAGATAATCACTAGTTGTGATCCCATCACAAATTCTCTTATGCTGTGGATTGTATTGCAGACATTCAGTAGATGAGTTTAAGATCCCAATCAAATACACAATCATGTATACTCAAATAGTGAATTATCATTTATTAAAATAAATGTTTACAATCATAAGGCGATTGCCTTAGGACACTTCTCTAATATCACTAACAAACTCCCACTTGGCCTAATGCCAATCGCTACGGTATCCAATACCACATGCTCTAACATGACCCTCAAACTTATTTTGAGGTAAGGCCTTAGTTAAAGGATCCGCTAAATTCCTTTCAGTGGAAATTTTCTCAATTTGTATGTCATTCCTACTTATAATCTCTCTGATCAGATGATAGCGGCGAAGCACGTGTTTGGATCGCTGATGAGACCTTGGTTCCTTTGCTTGTGCAATAGCACCATTGTTGTCGCAGTAAACCGGCACTGCTTCATCAATGGTTGGAACCACACCAAGTTCGGAGACAAACTTCTTGATCCAGACTGCTTCCTTTGCTGCTTCCGAAGCTGCGATATATTCCGCTTCCGTGGTAGAATCCGCTACGGTGTCTTGTTTGGAACTCTTCCAACTTATTGCGCCTCCATTCAAAGTAAATACGTATCCAGACTGGGATTTGGAGTCATCCTTATCTGTCTGGAAACTGACATCTGTATACCCACGTATTACCATATCTCCTTCTCCATATATTAGGAACACATCCTTAGTTCTTCTTAAGTACTTAAGGATTGTCTTGACAGCCGCCCAATGATCCATTCCTGGATCCGACTGGTATCTGCTCGTGACGCTCAGAGCATATGATACATCGGGCCTAGCACATAACATAACATACATGATAGATCCTATCGCGGATGCATAAGGAATCTTATTCATGCAAATCCTCTCGTCTTCTGTGCGCGGACACATAGACTTTGAAAGGTTGATCCCATGCCTGATGGGAAGGTAACCTTTCTTGGATTCCGACATGCTAAACCTTTTTAGCACTCGGTCTATATATGTAGACTGCGAAAGACCAAGCAACCGTTTTGATCTATCTCTATAGATTCTAATCCCAAGGATATAGGTTGCTTCTCCCAGGTCTTTTATGGAGAAAGTTTTGGACAACCAAATTTTAACTGTCTGTAAGACTGATATATCGTTTCCTATCAGCAATATGTCATCGACATATAGCACTAGGAATACGACTGCACTCCCACTAACCTTCTTGTACACACAAGGTTCGTCAGGATTTTGTGAGAAATCAAACTCTTTGATTGTCTCATCAAAACGGATGTTCCAGCTCCTGGATGCTTGCTTCAGTCCATATATGGATCGCCGAAGCTTGCATATTTTGGTTTTATCAACCGATGTGAAACCTTCAGGTTGTATCATGTATACATCCTTAAGCAGGTTTCCATTAAGGAAAGCTGTTTTCACATCCATTTGCCATATCTCATAATCATAATGAGCTGCTATGGCCAGGAGCATCCGAATGGATTTAAGCATAGCTACTGGCGAATAGGTTTCGTCATAATCAATTCCTTGTTTCTGACGATATCCTTTTGCCACTAATCTAGCCTTAAAGGTAACAACATTACCTTCCATGTCGGTTTTCTTTTTGAAAACCCACTTGCACCCTATGGGCTTATCCCTTCAGGTGGGTTAACCAAGTCCCATACTTGATTTTCGTACATGGATTCCATTTCCGACTTCATGACTTCAAGCCATTTGTCCCTTTCTGAACTTTTCAGAACATCTTCATAACTGATAGGTTCGTCATCGCTTATGAGTAACATGTCGTTCGATTCACTTATGAGAAATCCGTATCTCTCTAGAACATTGTGTGTCCTATTAGACCTACGAAGAGGTGGTGTTGTTTTAGGTTCAACTGATAGCTCATTATTATGAGTTATTGGTTGTGGGTCTAGACTAGGTGTCTCTGTAATGTCTATTGGAGTTTCTTGTACTTCATCAAGTTCAATGCCACTCCCACTATTTTCTTGTAAAAGAAATTCTTTTTCCAGAAATACAGCATGCCTTGAAACAAACACCTTTTGTTCCAAGGGATGTAGAATTGGTAACTTTCGTTTCCTTAGGGTATCCAATAAATAGACATTTATCAGACTTAGCATCCAATTTGTCTGATATAGTCCGCTTCACATAAGCAGGACAACCCCATATCTTAAGGTGAGTTAAGTGAGGTTTCTTACTATTCCATGTCTCATATGGAGTAGTAGAGACTACCTTGGTCGGGACACTGTTTAGCAAGTAAACAGCTGTCTTAAATGCATAGCCCCAAAAAGATTTTGGAAGAGTTGCATGATTCATCATCGACCTAACCATGTCCATCAAGGTTCGGTTGCGCCTCTCAGATACACCATTATGCTGTGGTGTATACGGCGGAGTCCATTTGGACAATATCCCATTGTCCCTAAGATAATCTTGAAACTCTTGACTTAAGTATTCACCACCCCGATCGGATCGAAGTATCTTAATACTTTTGCCAAGCTGTTTCTCTACTTCATTTCTGAACTCTTTGAATTTCTCAAAAGTTTCAGATTTGTGTTTCATCAAGAACACATACCCGAATCGTGAGTGATCATCGATAAAGGTGATGAAGTAGCTATAGCCTCCTTGTGCAAGAGTTGACATTGGTCCACATACATCAGTATGTATTAGACCAAGCAATTCTCCCACTGGATTACCTTTTCCAGAAAAGGGTAATTTGGCCATCTTGCCTTTCAAGCATGATTCGCATGTATCAAATGAACCGGGTTCAAATGATTCCAGAATTCCACATCGGTGTAATTCGGTCATGCGTTTCTTACTTATATGGCCAAGACGACAATGCCACGTGTAGGAGTCTATTCGATTATCTATTCGAGCACGTTTGTTGCTAACTTCGATATTGAAAACGTCAACGGATAAATCTAACGTGTAGATACCATTGCACAAAGTTCCATTCCCATAAAGAACGTCATTTAAAGTTATGTAACAACAATTGTTACTAAAAGTTAAATGATAACCCTTTTCATTCAAACATGAAATAGATACAATGTTCTTTATTAATAAAGGAACGAAATAACAATTATCCAATTCTAAGACACGTCCATTGGGGAGCTTCAGCAAATATGTTCTGATGGCAACAGCAGCAATCTTTGCTCCATTTCCAACTCGCAAATTTATTTCTCCCTTGACGAGTCTTCTTCTATTCCTTAGCTCCTGTATGTCATTACATATATGTGAGCTACACCCAGTATCAAGTACCCAGGTATTTGAGGAAATAGAGTGACATTCAATAACGAAGATACCTGAAGAGGATGGGGCATCGGATGCCTTATTCTTCAAGGACTCAAGATAAACCTTGCAGTTTCTTCGCCAGTGACCCTCCTTGCCACAATGATGACAAGTTCCTTTTGGGTTCTTTTCAGTCTTTTTGGCCTTTTTCTTCTTTCCTTTATTCTGTTCATTGGCCTTCCTCTTAGAACCTTTCTTCGAGGAACCAACTAACAGTACTGTCTTCTGATCCTGCTTTACAGAAGGCTCAACAGCCTTCAGCATGTTGATTAACTCAGGAATGGTAGTTTCCATCTTGTTCATTCGATAGTTCATCACAAATTGTGAATAACTTTTGGGCAAACAATGCAGAATTAAGTCAATACTTAGTTCATGATCCATTGCAAAACCGAGTGTGCTCAGTCGCTCAATGTACCCCAACATCTTTAACACAAATTGTGAGGCAGAAGTGCCTTCCTGCATCCTAGAGGTGAAGAGGAGTCTGGAGACTTCGAACCTTTCGGATCTCACCTGCTCTTCAAATAACTCATGAAGATGGAAGATGATGGTATAAGTATCCATATGCTCATGCTGCTTTTGCAGCTCAGGTACCATAGAGGCTAGCATGATGCAACTCACAAGTTCAGAATCGGTCACATGTTTCTGATAGGCCACTAACTGGTCTGGAGTTGCACCCTCAGGAGGACGGTTGGGAAGTTGATCTTCAATAACATAAGCAAGCTTCTCTGCCTTGAGGACTATCCTCAGGTTTCGAAGCCAGTCCATGAAGTTCGGCCCGGTCAGTTTATTGGTATCCAAAATGGAACCCAAATTCAGAGAAGACATGATCGAGTGATTAACCTAGAAATACAAATTGAGCTTATGTGAGAAGAATGATAAAGAATGTATCAACATACATTAATAAAATCCTATTTATTTTTCAAATTGAATAACTCTTTTTATCAATTCGGGAGATCGTAGGAACATCTCCAAATAGGTGGATATCCAACCATAGATAAGAACAACCATGGCTGTGGCCATCAAGTCATTCTTAGCTATGAAGGTAGGTAATTATACTGATTACATATCACATATATGTAACTGTCACTTTATGCTATCAACTAATTGAATGTTTGCATAAATCATTGGGTTGTTAACTCATTAACAAGTATGCAACATTATACATAGCACCCAATTGCACCTCTCTTTACATCGACCTTGGCTGTGGCACAACAAATCGATGCTCCGAGCTTAAGACTGACCCATTAATCAAGAAATAGTTTTAATATGGTTGGAGCTCATTCAACCGTTTAGTCAGGCTTGGATGTGTTCAACAACCAAAACTAAGGATTGACCTCTGACTCCAACTATATTAATCATAAACTAATTCCATGGTTTGAACATGTTGAGGTTCAAGCCGGGCATGGATGTGTCCATCAACGCAAACGAGAAACAAAACTCCGGTTCTAACCATATTAATGGAAGGTGTTGGCCTTAATATTTTGTAAGGGGTTTTGGGTCTCATCCTTTCTTTTCTAAGCACATTCATGACATATAATTATGTCACGACTAACGATTTCCTTAATAAAGTATGAGACTTGGTTAACCCACCTGAAGGGATTAAGCCCATAGGGTGCAAGTGGGTTTTCAAAAAGAAAACCGACATGGAAGGTAATGTTGTTACCTTTAAGGCTAGATTAGTGAAATTTCATGAGGATTTCCAAACTTTGAAATTCTTAAATCTAAAATTTATTATAATTGGAAAGTTTCCATAATTGAAATTTTTTTCCAAAATTGAGATCATGACAAAGTTTTCCGCAAAACAATTTTATGATTATGTCGAACACTAACACCGGTCAGGTCTTCGGTGCCCAACCCTTTGCTAGGACTTCTTGCACAGTCCTCGACCAGGACTTCTTTGCCCAACTTCCGGTCAGGTCTTCTTGCCCAGTCCTTGACCAGGACTTTTTGCCCAGCCCTTTGCTAGGACTTCTTGTCTAGTGTACCTAGGACTTTTCCTGCACACTTAGTAAGCTTGTTAGATCATAATAACACCTTAACTTTTGACCCCTTTGCCATTATCAAAACACATGTTTGACTTAGATGTTTCCTGCACCAACACTATTTGTTGGTGCCGGAAGCACCATATCGAACCTTGTTTTGATATTGACAAAGGGTTCAAAGTTAAGTATTATTAGTGCTCTAACGATGTTACTCAAGTGTGTAGGAAAAGTCCAAGGAACACTAGGCACGAAGTCCTGGTTCTATGAATTGGGCACTAAGTCCTGGCCGCGGGCTGGGCAACTAAGTCCTGGCCGCGGGCTGGGCAACTAAGTCCTGACATAAGGTTGGGCACTAAGTCCTGGCTGAGGGTTGGGCACCAAAGACCTGGTTCGAGGATTTGGGTACTAAGTCCTGGCTGAGGGCTGGGCACCGAAGATCTGGTTCGAGGAATTGGGCACTAAGTCCTGGTCACGGACTGGGCACGAAGACCTGGTGAGTAAAGTTGGGTAAAAGTCTAACCGGAGGAGCTGGTTGGCAAAAAGGTAAATTCTCCTGAGAGGAGTAGGTGAGGACGCGCTCCCCGTCGAGGGAACAATAGGCGTCGGTTCGACCTAGGGTTCCATTTGGGAGACCCGAAGTCAGAACCAAGACAGCTACGACTGTAAATAATAACTAACAATCTTGCTTGGTTTATTTTGGAACTAACCTTGGTTACAGGGACCGAAGGATTGCGTTTCTGCAGCTCAAGACGCCCCAAAGGATTGGGGTGGTTCACTGGGCTAGGCACCCGGGAGGACCCGGGCGCCCAAGGTAAAAGGCCAGAACATTAATGAAGCAAGACTGCTTCGAAATCACACTGGGCTAGGCGCCCAGGAGGTCCCGGGCGCCCATGGTCAATGCCAAAGCGATCATCGAAGCAAATCTGCCACGAAGCCACTGGACCAGGTCAACCTAGGCGCCTGAGAGGTCCCGAGCACCCCAGTTAGACCAGGTGCCGAATCGAAGGGGATAAGTGCTGACCGAGCTGTGGATTGAGGTTCTCGCAGGTGAAGGCACGTGTCAGGCACCCCCAACAAATCAGGCGCCCCAGGAGCACTATAAAAGGGTGCTCGACCCCAAGGCTTCAACATCACTTTTTCTCAATGCTCCAAAGATTTTCGTTCAAGCGCTACGCCCCGGCAAACTCCGACTTCGAGATCCCAGCGCCGACGACGACCCTATGCTCTAAAATACGATCCACATCGGGCGTCGGTAACGAAAAGTGTAGCAATTTCAATTTCCTAAAATACTCTTGTACTTAACTTGTAAATCTTTTTGCGTGATTATAGTATTGCCCAATGTAAACGGTCAAGGACTGTGGGCCTTGGAGTAGGAGCCGACCGCGACTCCGAACCAAGTAAAAAATAGACTTGTGTTCTTGTGCATTTAATTTCTTTCCGTTGCATATCTGCTCTTTTTAATCCGAAAAGTTTTTAACGATATTCACCCCCCTCTATCATTTTCTTCGATCCAACGCTATCTTCATTAGTGGATTATAGGTCACGGTGGTGCGACATGTCCTCTACTCTATTTGGAGATAGCGAGAGGTTGGGAGTGTTACTTTCCCTAGGATGGAGTACGTTCAGTGTTTGAGACCTTGCCCATTCGATTTCGCATTATACGCGACGGTGACCAACTGGCATGGAGGGAGGGCACGGTCAGAGCCCTACCCACTCAGTTTCGCATAGATGCGACGGTGGTCGACTGGCTTTAGAGGTGACCCATGTTGCATCATGTGCATACTATGTATTACTGCATCTGTTTGTGTTTGCTGCATTTGATTACTGTATTTGTTTGACATACACATTAGGAGGTATGTGTTCATTGGATCTGGTGATCCTATATTGCTCGTATGATACGAGTCGTTACAATCCTGTATTAGCTTGTGTTGCACAAGCTTCGAGGATGATGTGTATTCTCGTATGCCACGATTTTGGCAGGGGAGGGCCATTAGAGTTATACTGGCCTGCATACTCCCAAGATTAGATCGACACAAGTATGTATTGTTCTTTCAGTGATACAGTTATGCATTCACTATTATTGTACTTCAGTTTGTATCAACTTGTGACTTAATGCTAGCTTAGCTTTCTGTGCATACTAGTTTGTATCCGCTGAGTTCTTGGACTCACACCGTTAGTCCTGCTTTTCTCTCATTCAGGATAATCGACTGAAGTATCCGATAGGCTATCCCAGTTTACGTGTGTTGAGGCGATTTCGTTGTTTACTTGTATTAGATGTTGGTACATGTTGGTACCTTTCTTTGTTTTTCATTTCTGTATTTGTATTTCTGGTTTGTCGTGACACCTTGCATGATGATATGGTACTTTTATATGTCATTGAGGGCTACGTTTTGTTTGTTTATCGTAAGTCGTACCGCTACATAGCTTTTCTTGATGTGACATTTGTCTTCTTCTTATTTGTTCGCTTAATCCAACCCTATCGGCTATAGTTCAGGTGATTGAGAGGGTTGTAGCGTTAGGAAATCGAATTGTCTGCCGGGTCGAGGGATAAGCAGTCCGATTTGTACTGGACGAGCGACTCCTCGAGGCGTGACAATTTATTTGGTATTAGAACCAAGGTTGCGAGATACCCGGGATGTTTGTGGACATTTATGGATTTTATTTTGGAATCATTTTCTCGACGTGGATGTGCTTTGAGGTATGGCGGCGACAGGACATCTCCAGGCGATCGAAAGAAATTGGTAAGACTTGCTAGTAGTTATATGAATAACCTTATTAATACCGGGTTATATCCATACAGGTATACCCCGTCGTATCAAGCTGACCCCGCCCAGTCGATGTGGTGGCCTAGGGTGACCACCATGTAGGACGACTTGGGAGCTTGAGGAAGTTGCAACCGTTAGAGCAGAGGTAGATGTTGGAACGAGATGGCTTGAGAGAGGGGGGGGGTGAATATAGCCAATCACTTTTCTCTTTGGCACTTAACAAGTTTCTGCAACTTAGAAGTCAGTAGCACAATGGAAAGAATAGAAAACAAGGTATGCAGAAAACTAACACACAAACAAACCAAACACAGCTAGCAAGATCGCTAACAAGGAGGATTTATGTAACGACCCGGCCCATTTGGCGGCCCATTTGGCGGTCTCGACCGTCGACCGTCGACCGTGCCGTTACTCTACTACTGGTCTTCCCGCCCCTGGCCAGCGGGTTTTTGCCTTCCTCAGGATTCGAACTCTAGACCTCCAGGCTAAAGTACTAGAGTTTATGAATCCTGATACCAATTGAGCTGCAGCTCAATTGGTATCAGGATTCATAAACTCTAGTACTTTAGCCTGGAGGTCTAGAGTTCGAATCCTGAGGAAGGCAAAAACCCGCTGGCCAGGGGCGGGAAGACCAGTAGTAGAGTAACGGCACGGTCGACGGTCGACGGTCGAGACCGCCAAATGGGCCGCCAAATGGGCCGGGTCGTTACAATTTACAAGGTTCGGGGATAACTTGCCCCTACTCTTTGGCGTGCCCTTAAGGTGGGCGATCCCTTGATCGTCGGCAGATCAAGCCCCGGTTGGCACCGGATATAAAGCAACCTCCTTCTCGGTGGAGAAACCTCTCCATAGCGTTTCAATCACAGATAAATGTTTAAGCTCAATGAAACAACAAGAAGGATCTTACTCAAGCACTCAGCAAGGACAAGAACACAGCAAGCTTCCCTGAGCTCCACCCAGTGGCGATCTCACGCAAGAACCCTTCTTCGTGTCTTCCCACTGTCGGACTCCCAGCCCCTTATTCTCTCCTTCAAGTACTCAAGTAGTGGATGATTGCTTCTCGATCGCTTGCTCAGAATGATGGAAACTTTAAGAACACAGCAAGCAGTTGTGGAGAACTCAAGGCGGCAAGAACTCAAAACACAGGCTGTAGAACACTGCTTCACCGAAGTTGTCTCTCGTCCCTTTTGTTTCTCTACTAAGCATCAAGTGACCTCATCTCCAGCAGCCTCCAGCTGCCTCACTGCCAACGCCAGCTACCACTGAACCCTTACTGAACTTCCTGAGCTCCCTCAGCCAAGTTTCAGTCAGCGGCTTCAGTCCTGCAGCTCCAGCCGTTGTAATTTGAGATGAGAAATGGACAAACCTGCTCCAAGGATAACCTCCATTGACTTCTCCTTGAGTGTTTGAATCCTCCCCTGTCACCTGCAGCTTAATCAGACTGTTAGAGCAGTATATCACACAGTAAATCAAATACCAGAGGAAAACATCAGCGAATCAGATACGGTCAGACGCGATCAGACCGTCTGACAGTGCAATTTGAATTAAAGTGATCGGTCACCCGACCGATCAGAGCGACTCCTGATCGGTCACCAGACCGATTAGGCTCCGTCCTGATCGGTACCCAACACTCAATCAGAAATCACGATTTCTTTGTGACTTCTCCTGGATCGATCACCCGAACGATCCACCCCTTTCTTGGGCGATATCTGAGATTCGCAGTCCAGACCTCCTGATCGGTCACCAGACCGATCAGATCATGACCAGACCGATCAGGCTCCGTCCTGATCGATCATAGAGAGGAACCTGCGACGCTTGATCGTTCTCTGGAATGATCTGCACAGTGATCCTGATCGGTCACCAGACCGATCAGGTGCAGATCAGCAGGGGAACTCAACCTCACTGGTTTGCTCCCTGATCGGTCACCAGACCGATCAGGAGCCAAGCAGTGGGTGAAACACGCACTCCCTGATCGGTCACCAGATCGATCAGGAGCAGTACAGTAGGTTTCCAACCTCACTGTGTGCTCCCTGATCGGTCACCAGACCGGTCAGTCGTTGCTGGATCGGTCACCAGACCGATCCACAATAGGACAGCGTGCCAGCTTCCTTGACCGATCACCAGACCGATCCAGGGACTTAAACTTAGCCCTCCAAGCTAAGTTTCCATCCACCTTAGCCCTCCAAGCTAAGGATTTTTCACCTAACCCTCCAAGTTGGGAATTTGCACCTAACCCTCCAAGTTAGGACTTTTCACCTAGCCCTCCAAGCTAGGACTTTTCACCTAGCCCTCCAAGCTAGGACATTTTCACCCAACTCTTCCTGATTAGGACTTTCCAAACCTAGCCTCCAAGCTAGGACCTGACCCTCCAAGCTAGGACTTTTTCAGCTAATTCTCCAGGATGGGAATTTGCTCCTAACCCTTCAAGTTAGGACTTTTCACCTAGCCCTCCAAGCTAGGACTTTTCACCCAACCTTTCCGAATTAGGACTTTTCCAACACATAGCCTCCCAGACTAGGACTTTTCAACACCTAACCCTCTAGGTTAGGATTTTCCAACACCTAGCCTCCTAGACTAGGATTTTCCATACCATACCTGATCCCCGACCAGGACTTAATCATAATTATCAAAATCATAATCAACCTAAACTAAAATCGATGTCAACACCAAAACAACAATCAAGGCCAGACTGCATCAACAATCTCCCCCTTTTTGTTGTTCGACAATCCGATTTTAAGTTTAGGGATTCTCAATCAATTGCTCAACTTTAGAATCATAGGGGAATCCAGATCCTCCCCCTACAACATGATCATCCTAAACTTAACCAATCCACACTCTCCCCCTTTGTCGAATACCGAAAAGGGTCTAGACAGGCGGTTAAGTTTGAAACTAACTCCCCCTCAACCCTAGGGGTATCCCAAATCAACAAAGATGTGATAGGTTTGTTGGATAATCATACGAACACATGTGAAAAAAAATAGAGCAAGATACAGTAATCACATGCATCATACGAACTTGAAGTAACAACTCACAAAGTATGCCATAACATCCATATGTATCAAGTAAACATGGCATATGAAGCATGAACATGACAATTTAGCAAACATGCAGATAAACCTCATATAATCAACATGGCATCAACAATAAGCATACTAGGAGTAGATAAGCATGTAATTCAAGGTCAGACAGGTTAAAGCATAAAACACGTAGCAAGATGCGTATGGCACACGACCACAATAGTCAAGTCAAGGGGCATACAACCCAAAAGTCAAACAGGTCAAGTACACACATCATGAAAAAAAACAGCAAACATCCAAGCTCAATGATCAGCAGGTGGGTCGTCATCGTGCATAAGGTCATCCATCATCGCATCAGTAGGAGCAAAGGACCCTGGTGCAGTACTCGATGAAGGTGCACCTCCTGGAAATGTGTGGCTGCGCCACTCATTATACCATGTTTGCTGGAGGGCACGGGTCCCAGAGACGTCAGTCTCAATCGCTGTCAATCTGTGCTCAATAGAGCTGAACTGTGATCGGGTCTCCTCGCGGTAAGCCTCTCGCAACTGAAAATCCTGCTGGAAGGTCTGATCCAGCTCCGCGATCTGCCAGCAAAGATCAGGCTCCGGCTCGTCGTCATACTCGTCGTCAGCAGGAGGAGCCTCGTGTGGTGCCTGAAAATGTGGTGCTCCGCCAGGCAGCTCACCAAGTCCGCGTCCATCCTTCCACACCAAGACCCCATCACGCTCACGAATGATAATACCTGACTTCGCAAAAGTTCGCCGACCCAACTGACAATCTTGTTTATCCATGGGCACGGTCCTGCCTTTGGTGACGTCAACACCAACTGACATAAGCCAATCAGTGATGATGTGACTAAAAGGCATATAAACTGTACGACGACTCGGCTCACGGTAGGATAGGATAGACTGAAAAATGCTCTCCATGATATCAAAGTCCATCCGACAATGCATGCCGTAGAGCATGAGGCAGTGGTAGGGTCGGATCTTGGCCAACGACTTTGAAGTAATGGGTAAGATGCAATTTGTGATGATCTTGAAAAGGACATAATCAGCTGGAGCAAGGCGGAGGGCTGCAAAAGTGGGGAAAACTGGACCCAATTCGTCAAGCCCGGCAGGGCGAGGATGACCAAAGAAGTGCTGATAGATAGAGTCGGGAGTAACATCTGCGAACGGGGCCAGCAGAGGATCAGGGAGCTCTGGATAAATCGAATAGAGGTTAGGTGATCATCGACCACCTAAGTATTCGGCTAAAATCTCATAAGAAAAATCAAGGTTCATTTTCCCGACACGAGTAGTGAACTCGAAACCCCCTTGAGGACCTTGTTGCAGGTTGTTGTAGAATTCAGAGACTAGGTCGTAATTTATGGTCCGTACCAAGGAAAGAAGAAAACCCAGATTGTAGTAAATGACAATCTCCATGACAGAGGGACAGTACTCAGTTAGGAAGGGAACATCAATGGATCGACATGGTAAAAGTTTGAAGGTCCTTGCTTGAAAGGCCTGTTCACAGGCCGCATTCGGGAATCGGGAGTTAGAAGACGGCTGTGGCCTTCTGGAAGGGGTAGAGGAGGAAGGGGCTTTCCCCCTCGAGCTGCCCTTAGCAGCGTCCTTGCCCTTGGAAGATCTCCTAAGGAGTTGAATTGATTGTACAATCATGATTGAATCAATTTGGCAAGGTGATCATAGACCAAATCAAGAATTGATCATGTAAGAGAACACCCAATCAAGAATTGATCAAGTTTGAGATAGAAAATGAGATGAATGATAGATTTGTTCATATGATCAAGTATGGAAAGAAGGTTCACGACAAGTACAATAGGGTCACGGTACAACAGCAAGAACACGAACCAAAACATGGTTAGCTTCCAAAACATAGTTTATGAACTGTTTGAAAAGAAAACCGAAGCCAACCACTTACTTTGGTGCCATTGAAGAGATTCTTGAAGTTTTGAGGGGAAAGAGCTTGTGCAGAAGAAGCCTCGGACAAAGAGGAACTCGAAGCAAGTAGAGAACTTGCAGAGATTAGGGAGACGCCCGCAGAAACATCGCACAAACTCGCTCGCACGGGAAGGAGGGAGACGCACGAACACTCTCGCTCACACAGGGTCGCGCAAGAAGGGTTTTCGACACTAGGGTTCGGGAGATGAAAGAGTCTCGCAAAGTTAATCGGTTGGTGGATCGGTCCACCAACCAGAATTTAATGCGTCTGAACGGATCACCGTTCGATCTGATCGCACCTAGACCGATCAGGCTACAGCCTGATCGGACTGAGCGGATCCTGATTGGTCGGGTGACCGATCAGGTGCGCTCCTGATCGGTCGGTTGACCGATCAGGACACGAACAGTAGGGTCCGGAGGAAAACTGTTGGGCTCCCTGATCGGTCTGTGGACTGATCACCATACGGTGCCAGATCGGTTCGAGGACCGATCCAGGCTAGCTCAGTACACTTAGTCAAATTCCGGAAGGTCACGGCTTGCCTCGCCGATCGGTCTGTGGACCGATCACCACAGGAAGGAGCTAGATCGGTCCAGGGACCGATCAGCCCTATGCCTGATCGGTCCGGTGACCGATCAGGGTTCCTGATACTCCCTGATACGAACTGAAATGTTCAGTTTCAGAATTTCTGAAACTTTCCAACGAGATCTGGTGAAATTTATCGAACTTGGACATGATCTCATGACTAAAATTGATCCCTAACAAGGATCAAAGGTTCTTATGGGTTCAATAATCACTTTGACCCATCCAAATGGAGTCAAACTCAATCAACACTCAATCAAGCAAATTCAATCAAGTTTTGGTTCCAAATCCAAGTTTCCAATCAAGTTGCCTTGATTGGAATGTCCAAGTATGATCATGGAGCCAAATACACATATGTTATGCATTGGTTTTCCCCATACTTGGTCACCACCGTGATTATTATCTCGTCAACTTAATTTCTCAAGGGATGCAATGACATTTTGAGAAATTTAGTTGATCCTAACATCTCACCCCATATCTAGCAAACAAAAATGTTTTGTTAACCCTTATAGTTTGTGTGAGATGTCCCCAAAGTTACCCAATTGTTTCCCAACAATTTCGAAATAATCATGAAGGGTTTGATTACAAATAGAAAAACTATGAAGCGCGACACATTCCCAACTCCCGTCTTAGAAAACTAAATTCATTTTCGGGAAGTGGTTTAGTGAAAATGTCGGCTAGGTTTGATTTGGACTCTACATGTGAGAGTACAATATCTCCCCTAGCTACATGATCCCTAATGAAGTGGTGTCTTACTTCAATGTGTTTGGTCCTAGAGTGATGGACTGGATTCTTGGTTAGGTTAATTGTGCTTATGTTATCACATAACACTTGCACACCCTTGTAACTCAATCCATAGTCCTCTAAAGTATGTATCATCCACAACAATTGTGATACACTCTCTCCCATGGCGATATATTCTGCCTCGGTCGTGGAGAGAGCAACGCAATGTTGCTTCCGACTCGACCAACTCACTAAGGATGAACCTAAGAATTGGCAACCCCCACTTGTGCTCTTTCGGTCCAACTTACATCCAGCGTAGTCGGAATCCGTATAGCCAATTAAATCAAAAGATTCGGTACGGGGGTACCATAGACCGACTCCAATTGTGCCTTTGAGATATCTCAAAATTCGCTTAACAGCAATTAAATGAGATTCCTTGGCACAAACTTGATACCTAGCGCACATACCTACAGCAAATAGTATATCAGGTCGACTAGCTGTAAGGTATAACAAACTACCTATCATGCTTCGATATTGAGTCAAATCAACGGGTTTACCACTCTCGTCATTGTCTAATCTTGTGTTTGTGGCCATGGGAGTGGTTACCTCTTTTGAATCACTCATATTGAATTTTCGAAGCATTTCTTGTGTATACTTTGATTGGTGCACATGGATACCATCGCGAGTTTGCTTGATTTCAAGTCCAAGGAAGAAAGTCAACTCTCCACTAGACTCATTTCAAACTCACTCTCCATGTGTCCAATGAACTCATTTAAATAGCCCTTATTGTTAGAGCCACAAATTATGTCATCGACATATACTTGGGCCACAAATATATTGTCACCATCTCTTCGTAGAAATAGTGTAGGGTCTATTTGGCCTCTAACGAAGCCCTTCTCAATTAGGAATGTTGACAACCGCTCATACCAAGCTTGGGGTGCTTGTTTAAGGCCATAAAGTGCCTTTTTGAGCTTGAACACGTGGTTTGAAAATTCGGTACTCTCAAACCCCGGTGGTTGTTCAACATAGACCTCTTCTTGAATTAAACCATTTAGAAAGGCCGATTTAACGTCCATTTGATATAATTTGAAACCACGATGTGCTGCAAATGCTAGCATCAATCGAATGGATTCTAATCGTGCCACAGGAGCATAGGTCTCATCATAATCAAGGCCTTCAACTTGACTGTAACCCTTGGCTACCAAGCGTGCCTTGTTTCTAATGATTTCTCCCTTATGGTTCAATTTGTTCTTAAAGACCCATTTGGTTCCAATAATGGAGGTCTTCTTGGGTCTAGGGACTAAGTCCCAAACTTGACTTCTCTCAAATTGACCTAGTGATCCAGTCGGGATCATTTAATGCTTCACCAATTTTCCTAGGTTCCATTTCGGAAATTAGGGCAACTTTATTAGCCTCATTCCGGAAGAATGATCTAGTTCTAACCCCCTGATGGATATCTCCAATAATTTGGTCTTGGGGATGACTAGAGGCTAATCTAGTTTGCCTTGGTGTTGGTGGTGCTTCTTGAATGGGTTCACCATACACAAGTTCAGCCTCAGGATCCGGCTGATCAATGGGTTGTCTAGGTTCACCGTCATCAGACTCATCACCATCAACAACACTTGGAGTTTCATTCAAACTTAGTCTCCTAAGTTCGAGTTGAACTCCTTCTATATTTTCTGATTGATCACTTGATTTTGGAATTTCTTCAAAGACCACATCAGAAGGACT
>JAGFNQ010002624.1:190443-248751 GCA_024364735.1 Boesenbergia rotunda | reverse complement strand
CCAAGTTCCAATCAAGTTTCCTTGATTGGAATGTCCAAGTATGATCATGGAGCCAAATACACATATGTTATGCATTGGTTTCCCCATACTTGGTCACCACCGTGATTATTATCTCGTCAACTTAATTTCTCAAGGGATGCAATGACATTTTGAGAATTTAGTTGATCCTAACATCTCACCCCATATCTAGCAAACAAAAATGTTTTGTTAACCCTTATAGTTTGTGTGAGATGTCCCCAAAGTTACCCAATTATTTCCCAACAATTTCGAAATAATCATGAAGGGTTTATTACAAATAGAAAAACTATGAAGCGCGACACATTCCCAACTCCCGTCTTAGAAAACTAAATTCATTTTCGGGAAGTGGTTTAGTGAAAATGTCGGCTAGGTTTGATTTGGACTCTACATGTGAGAGTACAATATCTCCCCTAGCTACATGATCCCTAATGAAGTGGTGTCTTACTTCAATGTGTTTGGTCCTAAGAGTGATGGACTGGATTCTTGGTTAGGTTAATTATGCTTATGTTATCACATAACACTTGCACACCCTTGTAACTCAATCCATAGTCCTCTAAAGTATGTATCATCCACAACAATTGTGATACACTCTCTCCATGGCGATATATTCTGCCTCGGTCGTGGAGAGAGCAACGCAATGTTGCTTCCGACTCGACCAACTCACTATGGATGAACCTAAGAATTGGCAACCCCCACTTGTGCTCTTTCGGTCCAACTTACATCCAGCGTAGTCGGAATCCGTATAGCCAATTAAATCAAAAGATTCGGTACGGGGGTACCATAGACCGACTCCAATTGTGCCTTTGAGATATCTCAAAATTCGCTTAACAGCAATTAAATGAGATTCCTTGGCACAAACTTGATACCTAGCGCACATACCTACAGCAAATAGTATATCAGGTCGACTAGCTATAAGGTATAACAAACTACCTATCATGCTTCGATATTGAGTCAAATCAACGGGTTTACCACTCTCGTCATTGTCTAATCTTGTGTTTGTGGCCATGGGAGTGGTTACCTCTTTTGAATCACTCATATTGAATTTTCGAAGCATTTCTTGTGTATACTTTGATTGGTGCACATGGATACCATCGCGAGTTTGCTTGATTTCAAGTCCAAGGAAGAAAGTCAACTCTCCCACTAGACTCATTTCAAACTCACTCTCCATGTGTCCAATGAACTCATTTAAATAGCCCTTATTGTTAGAGCCACAAATTATGTCATCGACATATACTTGGGTCACAAATATATTGTCACAATCTCTTCGTAGAAATAGTGTAGGGTCTATTTGGCCTCTAACGAAGCCCTTCTCAATTAGGAATGTTGACAACCGCTCATACCAAGCTCGGGGTGCTTGTTTAAGGCCATAAAGTGCCTTTTTGAGCTTGAACACGTGGTTTGGAAATTTGGTACTCTCAAACCCCGGTGGTTATTCAACATAGACCTCTTCACAAATTAAACCATTTAGAAAGGCCGATTTAACGTCCATTTGATATAATTTGAAATCACGATGTGCTGCAAATGCTAGCATCAATCGGATGGATTCTAATCGTGCCACAGGAGCATAGGTCTCATCATAATCAAGGCCTTCAACTCGACTGTAGCCCTTGGCTACCAAGCGTGCCTTGTTTCTAATGATTTCTCCCTTATGGTTCAATTTGTTCTTAAAGACCCATTTGGTTCCAATAATGGAGGTCTTCTTGGGTCTAGGGACTAAGTCCCAAACTTGACTTCTCTCAAATTGACCTAGTTCATCTTGCATTGCAATGATCCAGTCGGGATCATTTAATGCTTCACCAATTTTCCTAGGTTCCATTTCGGAAATTAGGGCAACTTCATTAGCCTCATTCCGGAAGAATGATCTAGTTCTAACCCCCTGATGGATGTCTCCAACAATTTGGTCTTGGGGATGACTAGAGGCTATTCTAGTTTGCCTTGGTGTTGGTGGTGCTTCTTGAACGGGTTCACCAGACACAAGTTCAGCCTCAGGATCCGGCTGATCAATGGGTTGTCTAGGTTCACCGTCATCAGACTCATCACCATCAACAACACTTGGAGTTTCATTCAAACTTAGTCTCCTAAGTTCGAGTTGAACTCCTTCTATATTTTCTGATTGATCACTTGATTTTGGAATTTCTTCAAAGACCACATCAGAAGACTCTTCAACTAATCTAGACTTCTTGTTATAGACTCGATAGGCTTTGCTAACGAGGGAGTACCCGACTAGTATCCCTTCATCAGCTTTTGCCGTGAACTTTCCAAGGTGGTCCTTGGTGTTTAGAATGAACACCTTACAACCAAACACCCTAAGGTGTTTAACCGTAGGTGGTTTCCCAAACCAAAGTTCATGGGGAGTCTTTCCTAGAAACCTATGGATGAGGACTCGATTTTGCACATAGCAAGCTGTATTTACAGCTTCTGCCCATAAGTAACTCGGGAGTGAGTACTCATTAAGCATGCTTCGTGCGGCCTCTTGAAGCACACGGTTCTTCCTCTCTACAACACCATTTTGTTGTGGTGTTCTAGGAGTGGAGAACTCATGCTTATAACCTCTATCTTGACAAAACTCTAAAAACCTTTGGTTTTGAAATTCACCTCCATGATCACTTCTAATTGTCTTAATGGTTGATGATTTCTCATTTTTAACTCTTCTACAAAAAGAAATGAAAACATCTAAGGTCTGGTCCTTATATTTTAAAAAGTAAGTCCATGTATATCTAGTGAAATCATCAATGATCACCAAGCAATATCTACTTCCATTCAAAGATATGATGGTACTACAATCAAATAGATCCATATGAAGTAAATCTAATGCATTGGAAGTACTTACAGCGCTCTTACCTTTATGTGCAGATTTTGTTTGCTTACCCATTTGACATGCATCACAAAGTTTGCCTTTTTCATACTTAATGCTCGGTAAGCCACGGACTAGTCCCTTGTTGGCCAACTTCCGGATGTTCTTCAAGTTCACATGAGCTAGCCTCCGGTGCCAAAGGGTGGACTCTTCTTCTTTTGACATAAAACACTTAGCAGAAACATTAGTAGCACTTTTAAATGAAACTTGATAAATATTGTCTACTCTTGTTCCTACTAGTACTGTGTCCAAGGTGTCATTGTGTCTAACTAGACATTGACTTGGTTGGAAATCAATTGTGTAACCCGTGTCACACAATTGACTCACACTTAGGAGATTAAATTTCATCCCCTTGACTAGAAGAACATTTGAAATTCTAAGACATTCGGATATTTGAATGTCTCCTATCCCTATGACCTTAAGACTACCATTGTTACCAAATGATACATTACCTCTACTTTTCTTGTGAAGTGTGGTAAACAATGATCTATCCCCGGTCATGTGTTTGGAGCATCCACTATCAACGAACCAAGTTGATAGATGCTCCCCCTCAATCATAACCTACACAATTCGAAAAATAGAAGTTTTAGGTACCCAAACCTTGGGACCTAAAGCATCAACTAAACATGACTTAGGCGCCCATGCCTTGACAACTTTCTTTTGAGTTTTGGGTGTCCTAGATTGTCTCATGTCAGTCCTAGACATGAGAGACACAAATGAGGGTTCCTTAGGGCGGTAACCAATACCAGCCCTATTGTAAACTGCCCTTTGGGCATTTAGGATCATATCTAGGGTCTTAGAGCTAGTTGAGAACTTCCCAAGAATATTCTTGAGTTTCTCAACCTCACTCTTCAATGATTGGTTTTCCTCTAGCAATTCATCATGCGAATCATTGACTTCCTCAACCTTAGAGGATTTCAAATTTACAATCTCATGTTTCAAAGATTTAATTTCATCTTCTAGCAATTCAACATGCAAATCATCAATGTTATCATCTCTAGAAGCCTTCAATTGATCAATTTCTAATTGCAATGCTTTAACTTTATTTTTGGACTTCTGAAGCATACTAGTTAAACATGCAATTGCTCTATAACACTTTTCAAGCTCGGGAGAAGTTACCTCTTCATCATCCGAGGATGATGAAGCCGCGTTTGAGGAGCTTGTTGATTCATCACTACCCTCCTCTCCAAGAGCCATGAGTGCCACTTGCCTTGTGCTCTTCTCCTCCTTCTCTTCATCGGATGAACTAGAGGATGGCTCATCCCAAGTGGCCTTCAATGCCTTCTTCTTCTTCTTCTTGGATTTTTCTTCTTTTCTTTTGGATTTTTCCTCCTTCTTCTTGAGTTTCGGACATTCACTCTTAAAATACCCTTTCCTACCACACTCAAAGCAAGAGGCATTAGTCTTATCAAGTTTGGATTCACTAGTGTTACCTCTACCCTTGAAACGTCGATCCCTTCTCATCATCCTTCGCACGAAGTTCGCCATTTCGGATGAAGAGGAGTCACTGCCATCTTCTTCGAAATAGGACTCGGATTCGGAAGAGGATGAAGATGAAGAGACTTCCTTCTCCTTCTTCTCCTTCTTCTTCTTGTTGGTTCGGTCCCCTGCAACTAAGGCAATCCCCTTCTCCTTGGGGCCTTTGTTAGCCATTTCATGCAATTTCATCTCACAAAATAAATCATCTAACTTTACAATAGATAAATCCTTGGATACTTTGTAGGCATCCACCATGGATGACCACAAAGCATTCCTTGGAAATGCTTTCAAAACATACCTCACAAGATCGCGATTCTCGACCTTTTCATCAATTGAATGAAGTCCATTGAGGACTTCCTTGAACCGGCTATGGAGCTCACTTACCGACTCATTCTCCTTCATGGAGAGATTTTGAAGTTGATTGAGGAACAAGTCCCTCTT
Source organism: Boesenbergia rotunda (assembly GCA_024364735.1). Taxonomy (NCBI): domain Eukaryota; kingdom Viridiplantae; phylum Streptophyta; class Magnoliopsida; order Zingiberales; family Zingiberaceae; genus Boesenbergia; species Boesenbergia rotunda. The sequence goes on along the minus strand of JAGFNQ010002624.1, from coordinate 243,959 downwards.
GGCAATTCTAGAGTCTCGGGTGCCTTCATGTAGCTCAATGAGTTTGTTCCACAAGTCCTTTGCACTTGTGAAAGGACCAACCTTGATGAGTTGGTCTTTGTTCATGCCACATTGTAGAGTGACAACCGCCTTTGCGTCGGCTTCACTTTTTCGTGTTTGTTCAGCAGTCCATCGAGAAGACTCAAGTTCTTTGCCTTCATCATCCTTAGGAGGGGTGAATCCCTCCTTCACCGCGAACCAAGTATGGATATCCATCTTCAAGTAGTATTCCATCTTTGATCTCCAATACTGAAAATTGGCGCCATCAAAGAATGGAGGTCGGGTGGTGGAGAAGCCTTCTCTCAAAGCCATCTGATTGATAACTCTCGGATGTTAAGCCGTAAACAGAGCACCAAGCTCTGATACCACTTGTTGGAAACGAGATGGCTAGAGAGGGGGAGGTGAATATAGCCAATCACTTTTCTCTTTGGCACTTAACAAGTTTCTGCAACTTAGAAGTCAGTAGCACAGCGGAAAGAATAGAAAACAAGGTATGCAGAAAACTAACACACAAACAAACCAAACACAGCTAGCAAGATCGCTAATAAGGAGGATTTACAAGGTTCGGGGATAACTTTCCCCTACTCCTTGGCGTGCCCTTAAGGTGGGCGATCCCTTGATCGTCGGCAGATCAAGCCCCGGTTGACACCGGATATAAAGCAACCTCCTTCTCGGTGGAGAAACCTCTCCACAGCGTTTCAATCACAGATAAATGTTTAAGCTCAATGAAACAACAAGAAGGATCTTACTCAAGCACTCAGCAAGGACAAGAACACAGCAAGCTTCCCTGAGCTCCACCCAGTGGCGATCTCACGCAAGAACCCTTCTTCGTGTCTTCCCACTGTCGGACTCCCAGCCCCTTGTTCTCTCCTTCAAGTACTCAAGTAGTGGATGATTGCTTCTCGATCGCTTGCTCAGAATGATGGAAACTTCAAGAACACAGCAAGCAGTTGTGGAGAACTCAAGGCGGCAAGAACTCAAAACACAGGCTGTAGAACTCTGCTTCACCGAAGCTGTCTCTCGTCCCTTTTGTTTCTCCACTAAGCATCAAGTGACCTCATCTCCAGTAGCCTCCAGCTGCCTCACTGCCAACGCCAGCTACCACTGAACCCTTATTGAACTTCCTGAGCTCCCTCAGCCAAGCTTCAGTCAGCGGCTTCAGTCCTGCAGCTCCAGCCGTTGCAACCTGAGATGAGAAATGGACAAACCTGCTCCAAGGAAAGCCTCCATTGACTTCTCCTTGAGTGTTTGAATCCTCCCCTGTCACTTGCAGCTTAATCAGACTGTTAGAGCAGTATATCACACAGTAAATCAAATACCAGAGGCAAACATCAGCGAATCAGATACGGTCAGACGCGATCAGAGCGTTTGACAGTGCAATTTGAATTAAAGTGATCGGTCACCCGACCGATCAGAGCGACTCCTGATCGGTCACCAGACCGATCAGGCTAGGTCCAGACCGATCAGGCTCCGTCCTGATCGGTCCCCAACGCTCAATCAGAAATCGCGATTTCTTTGTGACTTCTCCTGGATCGATCACCAGACCGATCCCAGGTTGTGGATCGATCACCCGAACGATCCACCCCTTTCTTGGGCGATTTCTGAGCTTCGCAGTCCAGACCTACTGATCGGTCACCAGACCGATCAGGAAGCCTCCTGATCGGTCACCAAACCGATCAGATCATGACCAAACCGATCAGGCTCCGTCCTGATCGATCATAGAGAGGAACCTGCGACGCTTGATCGTTCTCTGGAACGATCTGCACAGTGATCCTGATCGGTCACCTGACCGATCAGGTGCAGATCAGCAGGGGAACTCAACCTCACTGGTTTGCTCCCTGATCGGTCACCAGACCAATCAGGAGCCAAGCAGTGGGTGAAACACGCACTCCCTGATCGGTCACCGGATCGATCAGGAGCAGTACAGTAGATTCTCAACCTCACTGTGTGCTCCCTGATCGGTCACCAGACCGGTCAGTCATTGCTGGATCGGTCACCAGGCCGATCCACAACATGACAGCGTGCCAGCTTCCCTGACCGATCACCAGACCGATCCAGGGACTTAAACTTAGCCCTCCAAGCTAAGTTTCCATCCACCTTAGCCCTCCAAGCTAAGGATTTTTCACCTAACCCTCCAAGTTGGGAATTTGCACCTAACCCTCCAAGTTAGGACTTTTCACCTAGCCCTCCAAGCTAGGACTTTTCACCTAGCCCTCCAAGCTAGGACTTTTCACCCAACTCTTCCGGATTAGGACTTTCCAAACCTAGCCCTCCAAGCTAGGACCTGACCCTCCAAGCCAGGACTTTTTCACCTAATTCTCCAGGATGGGAATTTGCACCTAACCCTCCAAGTTAGGACTTTTCACCTAGCCCTCCAAGCTAGGACTTTTCTCCCAACCTTTCCGAATTAGGACTTTTCCAACACCTAGCCTCCCAGACTAGGACTTTTCAACACCTAACCCTCCAGGTTAGGATTTTCCAACACCTAGCCTCCCAGACTAGGATTTTCCATACCATGCCTGATCCCCGACCAGGACTTAATCATAATCATCAAAATCATAATTAACCTAAACTAAAATCGATGTCAACACCAAAACAACAATCAAGGTCAGACTGCATCAACATACCATTCATCTCCAGCTATACAGAGAATCATAGTGAGGTTGTGCGAGTCGGCTATATTACCCAACTCTGTAATATTAATGAATCGTCGAGATCCTCATAACATGTGCAGGCATTCCAGACTCTCGCTTTATCAGCGAGTTATAAGTGGGCGTGCCCCCACGCCACCACTTGGCTCAATGTCCCTGATCGGACGCGTGGTGACCCACGCTCCTTAGAATCGAACCGACCAAGTGTCCAGACTCTCGCTTTATCAACGAGTTATAAGTGGGCGTGCCCCCATGCCACTAGTTGGCTCGGTGTCCCCGATCGAACGCGTGGTGACCCACACTCCTTAGAATCAAACCGACTAAGTGTCCAGACTCTCACTTTATCTGTGAGTTATAAGTGGGCATACCCCCATGCCACAACTTGGCTCGGTATCCCCGATCGGATGTGTGGCGACCCACACTCCTTAGAATTAGACCGACCAAGTGTCCAGACTCTTGCTTTATTAGCGAGTTATAAGTGGGCAGACCCCACTCCACCACTTGGCTCGGTGTCCCCGATCGGACGCGTGGCAACCCACGCTCCTTAGAATCGAACTGACCAAGTGCCCAGACTCTCGCTTCGCCAGCGAGTTATAAGTGGGCATGTCCCACGCCACCACTTGGCTCGATGTCCCCAATCGGATATGTGGCAACCCACACTTCTTAGAATTGGACCGACTGAGTGCTCACAGTCCCATTGAGTTAGCAAGTAGCGGGCGGGCTAGCTCTATGCCTTTGCGCTCTGCAGAATCTCATAATCTTTGACAAGGATGATAGTCCCTCGAGCCTACCTCGCAAAGGGCAGAATGGTTGGAAGGGACCTGAATGTAAGCATTGTACAATAATTCACAAAGATGGGAAGCAACACAAAAATACACATGCAAGGGGTAAAAGTATGAAATATATTAAGTAGAGAGTTCATTACAAAATGAGGAAGTGCCCTCTACAAAGAGGAAAGCGAAGGCCGACCTGAAGATGGTCTCGAGAAATGGTTATGAAGCTAAGGGGAGCGCTCTCGGGCCAGTCGGTCGGGTCGAGATGGATGAGTCTGTGGTCAGACGGGATCTGATATTCCGACCGCAGTCGGTCGAGGTCTTGGAATGGAGATCGGACACCGTGGTGGCATACCATGGGCCGGGGGTCGACGAAGAGGAATCCATGAAAAGACACAAGGAGAGATAAACTAACCTGAAAGCGAAGGGTCACCGGAGAGAGTGCGGGACTATCGTTGCTGGAGAGGATGTCGAAACCCTAGCAGAGCACTCAAATAGCAGGAGGATGAGGTAAAAAATGAGACTGTGAAAGGCGAGGGGGCGATATATGTTGGGGCAATCGGCCCAAGTATGATCTGGAGGATCATGGGTTTTGATGTGTGTGATTGTGTGTCAATATGATTAAGTTAGGGTTTATTGTTGGTCTAATATATGTATGTGAGTGTGCAGGTTTGCAGGTACACATATACTTGGTTGGATGTCTTCAGGTACGGTGAAGGGTGGCATGGAGACAAGCCATGGGCTTGTGTGCGCATCCGAGGGACCATGGACAAAGCAGGGACGATGAGCCGAGGGAAGTGGACTTCGAGGCGTACGTGAAGGATGGCATGGAGGCAAGCCGCGGGCTTGTGTGCGTATCCGAGGGATGAGGGCCAAAGTCGAAGAGGGCTTGAAGGCAACAGATCGAGACTGCTGGAGCAGAGACGATGAGCTGAGGGATGCGGACTTCGAGGCATGCGTGAAGGATGGCATGGAGGCAAGCCGAGGGCTGCGTGTGCATTTGAGGGACGGGAGCCGAAGGTGAAGAGGGCCTGAAGGAAATAGATCGAGACTGCTATTTGAGGAGTCAACCAGGTCGGGAGGGTCTGAGTGTTGAGGGATTGTACTCGGGAACTAAGCCGGGAGGGTTCGAGTGTGGAGAGAAATGTATTCGGAAAGGGAAACCCTGGGCTTAGGAGTGGACCAGTCGACTGCCCCAGGGGTAGTCAACTGGTGTGGCTAGAATTCGAAAGGTCAAGTGTGAGAATTCGAATTCAAGAAAGGCAACCTGCTTGGATAGAGCTGGTTAGTAGCCTATCTTGCTCAGATCGTGTACAAAGGTTGTGGTGAGGTTTCTCCACCCACAAGGAGCTACGAGAGCTAGCCGGAGGTGATCCACCGAAGGATCAAGGGATCGTCCACCTTACGGACAGTCGTGGAGTAGGAGCATCATCTCTGAACCACGTAAAGGTTGGCATTAGCATTGTTTTTAGTTTGTTTATGTGTTATTCTGCTTGCGCTTGCTAACGTTATAGGTAGAGAAGGAAGAAAAGCTATTCACCCCCCCCTCTAGCTTGACGGTCACAGTCCTAACAAGTGGTATCAGAGTGAAGGTCCTCTCTTGTTGGAATAATCGCTAAAAGAGCACAAGCTAGAGGAAATGATGATGGAAGACAAGTTGAGTGATGACATCAACATTCCACCTCCCTATGATTGCAAAGATTTTGACTATTGGAGGATGCGAATGAAGACTTGGCTTGGAATGGATTGGGAGTGCATGGTGGTGCTAGAAGAACCACTCAAAATTCTAAGAGATAAGCATGGGAAAAAGCTTCGACCTAGATATTGGACTAAGGAGCAACAAGCCCAATATAGGGTAAATGAGAAGGTAATTGATATATTAGTTAATATTTTGCCTAATAATATTTTGAGTAGTGTAGGTGAATATAAAAATGCATATGAGTTATGGAAAAAGATGGGAGAATTTCATGAAAACCCTACACAAGCTCAAATAGTGGAAGAGCCAAAGGAAATGGGTTCAATGGTCCAAGAGAGGGAAAAGGAAAAAGAATTGTCAACCTTATCAAGTGAAGTGGCACAAGATAGTGAGAGATCATTCACTTCATCAAGGGAAGAAGAAGAGGTCTCAATTTCAAGGATTGAGGGAGAGGAGAGACCCACTTCAATATCGGAGCAAGAAAAAGCTCCTACCTCTATCAAAGCAAGGATAAAGGACCACATCATATGCTTTGGATGCAACAAGAAGGGGCACTACAAGGACAAGTGTCCACTAGGTAAAAAGGAGGTAAACCCTAAACCCGGGTCCATTCATTTAAAATCTAATGTGGGTTGTAGCAAAAAGAAAGAAAAGAAGCACATTAGGTGCTACACGTGTGGGGAGCTAGGACATTACCACACCCAATGTCCAAGAAAAGGAGAGCTCAAGAAAATGGAGCATTTGAGAAGATAGAGAAGGATGAGAGGAAGAGAAGCTCACATCAAGGGGGAACTCCAAGGGTAAGGGAGGTTGTTGGACCTTGGATGGCTAGAGAGGGGGCTGAATATAGCCAGACACCCACATCTTTCAATTTTAGGTTTCTCTGCAGTTGGGTTAGTAGCACAGCGGAAGAAAAAACAGAGTTGCAGAAACTAAAACCTAAACTAAGCATGAACACAAAACGCTAACAAAGAGGATTTACAAGGTTCGGGGATAACTTGCCCCTACTCCTTGGCGTGCCCGTAAGGTGAGCGATCCCTTGATCGTCGGCAGATCAAGCCCTGGAAAATCCGGATAAAATGCAACCTCCTTCTCGGTGGAGTAACCTCTCCACAGCGTTTCAAGATGATGAAGTATTAAGTATAGGAAACACAAGAAGGATCTTACTGAGCACTAAGAACCGCAAGAACACAAGCAAACTCCTCACCGAGCTCCACTCAGCACAGTTCTCACGCAACAACTCCCTTCTTCGTGTCTTCTCGCTGATGGACTCCCAAGCTTCTTGTTTCTCTTCCAAGTGCTCAAGTAACAGAAGGTTGTTTCAAGGATCACAGTTGCTTGCTCAAGATGATGGAACCGAGTTGTCGCAAGAGCACAATGTGGAGAACTTCGTTACTGAGACTTGTTTGCCACCAAGCGCTTAAGTCTCAGCTCACTGATCGCCAGGTCACCACCTCACTGCAGCCTCCAGCTACTCACCTGCAACAGTCAGCTACCACTGAGCTCTCCTGGACTCCCTAAGCTTCCCTTAGCCAAGCCCCAGTCAGCAGCTCCAGCAGTGTCAGCATCCGTTGCAACCTGAGATGGAAAACGGACAAACCTGCTCCAAGGAAAGACTCCCATTGACTCTCCTTGAGTGTTTGAATCCATTCCTGTCACCTGCACACTTGATCATATCATTAGTACAGCAAATCCAGCAGAGAATCAAGTATCAGAGATTAAGAGCAGAGAAATCAGATGTGTTCAGACGTGATTAGAGTGTCTGACAGTGCATTTTGAATTAAAGTGTTCGGTCACCAGACCGATCACAGAGCCTCCTGATCGGTCACCGGACCAATCAGAGAGCCTCCTGATCGGTCACCAGACCGATCAGGGTGGGTTCAGACCGATCAGGCTCCATCCTGATCGGTCCCCAACGCGTAATCAGAAATCGCGACTTCTCCGGGATCCGATCACCAGACCGATCCGAAGTCGTGGATCGGTCACCAGACCAATCCACCCCTTTGCAGGGTGATTTCCCAGCTTCGCAGTCCAACCCTCCTGATTGGTCACTAGACCGATCAGGTCATGCCTAGACCGATCAGGCTCCATCCTGATCGGTCATAGTGAGGAACTCGCGACACTTGATCGTTCACCAGAACGATCTGAACAGTATCCCTGATCGATCACCGGACCGATCAGGAGCCAAGCAGTAAGGTTCCCAAAACCCACTGTATGCTCCCTGATCGGTCACTAGACCGATCCACTACAAGAAAATTATGATTTCACAACACTTGAAAGACAACATTTTTTTTAAAAAGCGTTGTCTTTTTTTTTTAACAACGCTTTTAGTGAAAACCGTTGTCTATGTTTTTTTATTTCTTATTAAAGACAACACTTTCAAATACCTGTTGTCTATTGACCTTTTTTTTAGATCAAAGGCAACGCTTTTCAAAAAGCGTTGTGTTTGAGTAATTCTTTAGTATCTATAATAATAAAACTTTAGCAAGTTTTGTCTATGTAAAATACAGTGTAAAAAAAATAAAATAAAATAAATTAAAATTAAAAATAATAATTAATAAATAAATGAAAACATATATATATACATACAAATATATATATACACATATATAAAAATACTATAAATATGAGTTAAAATTAGAAATAACTTTATGAAAAAATTTAGAATAATTTTTTTGAATTTTAAAAATATTTGCAGGGATAATTTTGAATTATTTAAGAAAAAAATTAGATTTAAATTATCTAATTTAAAAATTAAATAAGTTTTAAATTAGAATTTAATATGGATTAGGTAAATTATGAGAATTACTAACTCGGATAATGACTAACATATAATGTTAAATACTGAAAATTAGAAGGGGTTTTATAGCAAAATTTCTAAAGAAAGTTTTGATTGGAGATTTTAGAAGAAGAGTAGCAAATTTGCAAAATAGTCAGTTCACTTAAAATTCCCCTTTTCTTCTCTTCTTTCCTCGCCGATGCTTTTGCCCTAGCCAAGTCAAAACCGATCCTTCCTTTCTCCATCGCGAGACCTAGTCGCGGCCAACCCCTCATTTCCGATCCGATTCCTCTTCTCTTCCTTCTCCCTTGAACGAAGCCGAGAGCCTCTTGCCCACGGTGATCTCTCTTCCTCCTCTTCTTCTCATGTGAGCGTCGAGGATCCATTGTTCTTCTCGAGACGGAGTCATCCAAGAACCAGCGCAGATCAGCAGTGGTTCGCCGACGCGGCGTCACTGAGTTTTCTCCGACGATTGATGTGGGATTTCGATCAAAAGAAGCCAACTGAGTACTCGATCTCCCCTATTCACGACTGTTCTTGGGCGTGACAACATTCTAGGTAAGAATTGGGTTTTCAAGTTTGATATCGGTTTTCCGATAGTGGTTGATTTGAATCTGATTGTTCTTTGATTGGTGAGGTTTTCTCACGGTTCTTTGATCGAATTCGAGATGATAACTCTGCCGTGAGTATGGATTTTGGATTTGTTGTTTCCCTTCTTCGAATTTGCTCTTGTGTTCTTGGGTTGTTGTGGATTGGTGATGGTGATCAGTTGATGAGCAAGGAATGAGATGGAGTTCGTGGGTTGGATTGATTGGGTTTGAAATTTGGTGTGGCATCTTCGAAGAAGGATGGAACAGAGGAGGTAAGCCTTGTTATTTTCTAGTAGTGTGATTAGAAATGCATTAATCAATGGAGATTTAGTTTTTGAATCTGAATTGGAACGTTGGGTTGGGATCATTGCTAGTGATAGTGAGCTGTGGATTTCATGTTGTGATTTTTCCATTTCTCTTATCAGTGGAGTTTTGAGTTTCTCGGCTATCAGTTTGTTTCGATCAGTGATAGTGTTTTCCGATTCGTTCATGTCATGCTTTATCTCAAGTTATTAGTTTTGTTCACTTTATTCGTTTTCCATCTGCTATTTCAGGATTTATGGAAGGAGTTTACGAGTGTCGAGTCTGCTAGAATGGTTACTTGACAAGTTCTTATTTCTGCCATTTTCCCTCCTGATTGCAAATGTTCATTACTGATTAGGTTGTTTCTGACTTTGTTTGAAATGACTATTATGAAACAAATGATTCCGCATTTCACCTAGTAAACTAATTTTTTTTATAAGGAAATTTCAGAGCAGTACAAGCTGCTAGATGACACTTGTTATTCAGTTCCTTTTTCTGTTGTCAATATGTTTTTTAAAAATATTCCCCCCTCTTTTTGTCAGATTGTGAAGCTGCAAGCTTTCAATAAATTTAAGAACACTTCAGATGCATTATCTGCCGCAACGTTATTGATTGATAGCAAGCCCAGCAAAGGCCTGAGGAAGTTTTTACGTGCTCACTGTGATGGTGAAACATTGGCCGTGGCTGATTCAAAACTTGGCAATGCAATAAAGGACAAGCTGGTTAGCTAGTTAATGTGCTTTATCATTGTCTATTTGTCTGGCATGGTTATATGATCTGAGTTTTGCATTCTATGATCTACAGAAAATTGATTGTCTCCACAACAATGCCGTGATGGAGTTGATGAGGGGGCTTAGGAATCAGTTGACAGAACTCATAGCTGGGTTAGATGTACAAGATTTAGCCCCAATGAGCTTAGGATTGTCCCATAGCTTTTCCAGATACAAGCTAAAGTTCAGCCTTGATAAGGTTACTCCTACTTTGTAGTTTTGATTCAAAGTGGGTTGTGTATGCTCGCAATTGTCTGTCTATATCAATTCCTGACAAATATTTCGATGTTGATTATACTAACACCATATGGGAAACAAAAAAATTCAATTTTTGTACACATAATTTGATCCCCCTTTTAGAAAATGGCATTTTTGCTTCTCTTGGTGAATCTAGCTCCACAAACCTAATTTATTATGAAGGGGTTTTGGAAATCTGTGCATAAATAATTTCACCTCTTATAAACTGAACTGCTCTTGTGATTATAAAAGATTTTCATTTTGATTGGTTTAGGTTGATACAATGATCATTCAAGCCATTAGATTATTGGATGATTTAGACAAAGAGCTCAATACCTATGCCATGAGAGTTCGTGAATGGTATGGATGGCATTTTCCAGAGCTTGCTAAAATTGTTTAAGACTATTCTTAGTTGCAAGTTAAGAAGTCCTATAAATCCTTTGCTTATTCAAACTCAGAAGAACTTTTAATGTAGTTTCTCTTCCTAGACTTGGATGTCCAATAAATAAGGTAGGGGACTAATTTTACTCCTATGGAGCGGATGAGGCAGATGCATGAACAACATATTCAAAATTTTACCAATGTCATCCAAAGTATGATATATGTAATTGCTGGGGGATCTCGTGAGCCTGAATTATTACCTACACAGGTAGTCACATATTGAATATTAATGTTCAAAAATACTTATATAGAAGCATGATATATTAAATGTATGTTGTTACATGTTTCATTTTGAAATCCATGTTTTATAAATCGCTTTTCTGTTTTATTAGTTACAAGTTTATGCTTGTTATAGGGTTGATTTTTTTTTCCTTGCTCAGTTGATGTTCATCTAATATTGAAGAAGCCATCAGCAAAGTTCACCACGGATCGAAAAGTAAATACCTTTGACGACTATTTTACCACGGATCCAACATTTTACTTGCTTATGGATTTTATCGATGTCGTTTATCTCATTCACACAGAATCTCTAACATGAATTTTTATTTTGATGCAGTGTTAAATCATAGTTAAAGAGCTTGAGAAGTTGAGGCAAAAGAAAAGTGTCATAGCTACCGGTGAAGGATGTTTTGATGATGATCTTGTTAAACTTAATATGGATATAAAGTTAATTTGAGGATTGTGCGACCATATATATTTTTTGTTTGGATAATATGAAGTTGTATCTTTTGTTAAATAGTTAATTTTAAAAAGGATTGTGGATGCTTTTATTTTTTGTTTGTGGATATTCATATTTACTGTTTGTGGATATTTTTTTGTATGTTTTGGTAAAATATTTATGTTTTAAAAACTTTGACCTTGTAGTAAATGACAACGTTTTTTAAGCGTTGTAAAAGCTTTGTCCTGGAAAAAAATGACAACGCTTTATAAACGTTGCAAAAGTGTGATCTTTGTAAAAATCAACAACGTTGTTTAAGTGTTGCAAAAATGTTGTCTTTATAAAAAATAATAACGCTTTTTAAACATTAAAAAAGCGTTGTCTTTGCACAAATTGACAACGCTTTTTAAGCGTTGTCTTTGAACATACTTTTAACAACAGTGCTTTTAACAACGCTTTTTAAGTTACATAGACAACGTGTAAAAAGCGTTGTTGTTTAGCTTTTTTCTTGTAGTGATCAGACATAGCTGGATCGGTCACCAGACCGATCCACGAGGGAACTCCGTGCCAAACTCCCTAATCGGTCACCAGACCGATCCAGGCACGGTCAAATCCACTCTAAGTCACGAGAACAAGCTTCCAGCCCTTCTCTGACTCGTTCTTAGTCCCCCGGACCAAGACTCCGTGCCCAGTTTCACTCATCGGGACTTCAACCTAGCCCTCCAAGCTAGGACCTGGCTTCACTCAAATCCACTCTAAGTCACGAGAAAAAGCTTCCAACCCTTCTCTGACTCGTTCTTAGTCCCCCGGACTAAGACTCCGTACCCAGTTTCACTCATCGGGACTTCAACCTAGCCCTCCAAGCTAGGACCCGGCTTCACTCACCAAGGTTTCGGTCACCCGGCTTCACTCACCGGGACCCGGCTTCACTCACCGGGATTTCAACCTAGTTTCACTCACTAGGATTTCAATCACCTGGCTTCACTCACCAGGACCCGACTGTTGGATCGAGAAATGCGAGAGAGGGGGGGGGGTGAATGTCGCAATTCGTTCGGATTTAAAAAGAGTAAGTGCGCAGCGGAATAAAACAGAGCAAAAACAACGCTAACACGGTCGTTTTACTTGGTTCGGAGCCTGGGTCGACTCCTACTCCAAGGCCCACGGTCGTTGACCGTTTTCTGCGGGCAATTCTATAAGTTCGTAAAAGTTTACAGGAAAGATAATAACAAGAACAGTTTAGTAAACTTTAAATACAGCTCTTCGTTACCGACGTCCGGTGTAGATCGAAGTTTCGGAGCAGCGGGACGTCGTCAGCTCGAGTTGGAAGATTTCTGGAGCGTGTCGCGGAAGCAGAAGAGCGCAGAAGTGTCGCAGTGATTGATGCTGTGAAGAAGGAGGTCGAGGGCCCTTTATATAGGGCCTGGGGGCGCCCTGGTCGACGGGGGCGCCCCCCACGTGGCAGCAGATCCGGTTGTTGCTCGGTCGCCGTCTGATCCCCTTATCCTCGGGATCCGGTTTGACCGGGGCGCCCGCATTGACCGGTCAAAGCCTTATCTGCAGCGCTGAGCTCTCCTCGGTAAGTCTGGCTGGGGGCGCCCGGGACAGCGGGGGCGCCCTGGGCATGTAGCGCAGACGCGGCTGAGTTGGTTCGCTATGGGGGCGCCCGGGACAGCGGGGGCGCCCTGGGTATGTACTGTCGAAGTCTTTCTTGTCTTGTTGTGTTTTGTGTTCACCATGGGGGCGCCCGGGACACTCCGGGCGCCCTGGTCAGCGGTTGCCTCATTCCTTTGAGGCATTCTGAGCTGCAGACACTCGTTCCTTAGGTCCTGCATCCAGGGTTAGTCCAAAACACAATAAAACAATAAAATAATAGGTTATACAGCCTTAGCTATCTTGGTTCTGACTTTGGTCTCCAAAATGGAGCCCTAGGTCGAACCGACGCCTAATGTTCCCTCAAGGGGAACGCGTCCTCACCTACTCCTCTCGGGAGAATTTACCTGGTGCCAACCGGATCCTCCAGTTGGACTTTTGCCCGGCAGCCCTTCGCCAGGTCTTGGTTTTCGCCTAGCAGCCCTTCGCCAGGACTTGGTTTTCGCCTAGCAGCCCTTCGCCAGGACTTGGTTTTCGCCCAGCAACCCTTCGCCAGGACTTGGTTTCCTGACAGCCCATCGTCAGGTGCCTAGCATCCCTTCGCTAGGACTTGGTTTTCGCCCAGCAACCCTTCGCCAGGACTTGGTTTCCTGACAGCCCATCGTCAGGTGCCTAGCATCCCTTCGCTAGGACTTGGTTTTCGCCCAGCAACCCTTCGCCAGGACTTGGTTTCCTGACAGCCCATCGTCAGGTGCCTAGCAGCCCTTCGCTAGGACTTTGTTTCCTGCACTCTCAAGCAGCATTGTTAGACAACAAATAACCCTTAACTTTGAATCCTTTGCCAATATCAAAACAAGGTTCGATCTGGTGCTTCCTGCACCAACAATCTCCCCCTTTTTGATTATGGCAACACAATTCAAAGTTAAGGAAAAAGATAGCAGTTTAAGCATAAAGGTTAAGACTAATAAAACATATCAATTCGTAACAGTCTAAACCCAAATGTAATTTGAACAGTGAAAAGAGAGAGAGAACAAAAATTTCTCATGCTCATTCTCCCCCTGAATAATTAACTTAACTCTTAACTTTGACCTTTCCTCCCCCTTTGACATATATCAAAAACAAGCATGGGTGAACAAGGTATCTAACAGGGATTTATGAGTTTTTCTAAGTGCTTTATGTTTTTGACAAAGTATTTTTCAAGAATCGAGTAAAACCATTTTCAAAACTTTTTACACTTAGATAATTTACCATTATGAAAAAAAATTCAGGCTTAAAAAAATTTACAACTTTTTATAAGGCAAAAAAAATTTACTTAAGCAAAATTTCCAAGTTTCCAAAAAAAATTTTAACTTTTAGAAAAGGAAACTTTACTTAGAAAATTTTTCAAGAAATTTTTCACGCTTAGAAAATTTTCAAGAAAAGGATTTTTCAGGCTTAACAAGTTTTTAAACTTTGGAGCAAGTACTTTTTAGATGAATTTGAAAATTAAGTGTCAAGTACTTGATTGAGAAAATTAAGTAAAAAAATACCCGTTAAATACTTAAGTACTTAAAAGATTTTGAAAAGAAATTGTGTTTTGAAATATGTTTTGAAAGAAGTTTTGAGAATAAATTGTGTATCAGAGCTTATGAGTTTTGAAAACATAAAAATACTTGGTATACTCTTAAAAGCATAGCAAAAGCTTAAATTTCCAGATTAAGTCCATTTTGAAGAGTATTATGCAAAAAAATATTTTGTATTTAAAAAAATTCGAAAAAGAGTTTTGAAAAGATTTTTCAAGTACTTTTGAGATAAATTATGATTTGAAATACATACGTACTTTTAGAAAAGTATTAGTTTTTTTTTTGAAAACAAAATATTTCACTTGACTAGGTTTCTTTTCCAGTCTGACACAATCCTAGGAAACCTTGTTAACTACAAGGACATTTCCTAAGTGTCCTGGAAATTTTCAACCTCAAGTAAATTTTTAAAAAAATGATAGTACTTAAAAATATATGCTAAAAAGGTGTGTGAACTTTTGAAGGTTCAATGTTTTACTTAACATGGTTCATTTTCCAGTCTGACACCATCCTAGGAAACCTTGTTGACTACAAGGACTCTTCCTTTGAGTCTTAAGGTTTGAGTCAGATTAGAAAGAACTGTTTAACAAAGACATAAGTAAAAAGAAACTTTTTCTGAAGTTTTTCTTTTGACTTAGACTCCCCCTTAATTTGACACATCCTAGGAGTCCTTGAAGATCATGAAGTGGACCTTTCCTCTGTGTCTTTAGGGTTTGTCAAGATCAAAAGAAGCACTTTTGAACAATCTTCTGAGTATGATAACTTTCAAGGAGATAAATTTTTGAAAACTCAATTTGGAATAATAACACAGTTTAAAAAAATTTGAAATGATAATAATTTTTCCAAAGCGATAGTAATATATTAAGGTTTTTGAATCAACTTTTGAAAGCCTTATTTTGAGATGAAAATAAGTTTTAAAGGATAAGGATTTTGAGAAATCTAAAAAACATTAAGAAGAACTCCCCCTGTATCCGACATAGACTGACTTTATCTAAGACCTTAGTGTTGACTAGGTTTGACCATGTTTGACTCAGTTGACTAAGGTTTGACTATGTTAATCATGGTTTGACTATGTTGGAATTATCCTCTGAATTAAAACACAACATAAAAGAAATTTTAATTTGAACTTAATTTTCCTGTCTCACCCAATCTAGGGTTTTCAAACAGTTAGCCTTAAAAGTTCTTGTGAGACAGGTTTGAAGGTAAAAATTAATTTTGAAAAGGAATTTTCATTTATTTGAAAAAATTTATTTAATTTTGAAAACAGATTTGAAAAAAAATAAGTTTAGAAAGCAGAAATTTTGAACACTGATTAAGTGATTTTTGAAACAGAATAAGTTTGAAAAATAGAAATTTTGAAAACAGATAAGAATCTATAATTATTTGAAATTTGTGTTAGATTCGAATTTGACAAAAGATAATTTGAATTTGAATTTCAGAAATTGGCTTCCAGGTCTTGGCGAGGCACTAGGCCTTCTTTGGCCGTAGCCTTATGGGATCATCCACCCTTTCCTTGACAAAGCCTTTTAATGAAATTTCATTTTCAAATTAAATTAGGTCATTTTCTGGTCTAACTAGCTTGGGTCTTGGATCGGTAGCTTCGGCTGGTTTCACCAGTCTAAAGAGACCAAGTAGACTTGATCTTATTAGAGTTGGTTTCCCCAACGTACTATCATCTCACCTCCTCCCAATACTATGTTTTCAAATTTCAAGTAATTGGTTAAGTCCTTAAGCTAACTAAACCTAAGTCTAAGCATGGTAAATTGCAGAAATTAAATAAACAATCAATCAATCAAACATGCAATTTAATAAAAAATTATTTCAGTCACTTCAAAATGGTAATAATATTCTAGATTTTCGCAATAAGCAATGTTATGAATTACATTTTCATATGAATTAATCATGTTGTTCATAGTAAATAATGGATTATTAAATACTGTAAATTTACCATTTGATTCCCTTTTGGAGGTCTCCCCCTTGATTTTAGCCATCTTCCCTTTGCTTGATTGTTTCCTCAGTATTTTGTAGTGGTCGCGAGCTAACCGGACAAGTTTCCGAGGATACCTTTCTTTGTCGTCAGATTCTGAGTCTGAGTTGGACTCAGGTTCTAGTTGAGGCCTCTTTTGCAGTTCTCTTGGAGTTTTCCCTGCAATAAAACTTATACCTTTCTCGACCATTATAGTATCTATTTGATTATTCAATTCTAATTTAGAAAAAGATTCAAAATTAGTTACCGTCTTAGTCAGTTCGTCGTCTGATTCTACTGGTTTGATTTCGATTCTGGATTCGAGTTCAGATTCTGATTCGGCTATCTGTGCTTGGACATCAAGTACCTCAATGTCGGAGCTCTCTTCATGTAGGTTGATTAGTTTCTCCCACATTTCTTTAGCACAGTTGAAGGATCCAACTAGCTTGAGTTGTTCATTAGTTAGACCGCATTGAAGAATTGCAGTTGCTCTTGCATCAGTCTCAATTTGGTTGAGGGTTGGTTCATCCAGTTTGTCCCATGTAATTGATAGTCCATCTTCTGTAGGGAGGTGGAACCCTGTTTGAATTATCAACCAGAGATCTAGATTGTCCTTCAGGTGGGATTCCATTAGACTTTTCCAGGTTCTGAAGTTCTCGCCAGAGAATAGAGGCGGACGAACACTGTTCCATTCTTGATTGGCCATTAAGGATAAATCTTGCACACAAGGAAAAAAAATAGAGATGTACCAAGACTTGGTCTTGGATTAGTAGTGCGGGAGAGAGAGAAAAACAAGCTCAAAAGGTGTTTACACGAATTTCGAGGTAAAATAATAATAAAAAAATTTTTGAAAATGTTGACCTTAACAATTTTGATTAATGAAGAAAAAGTAAGAAAAAAATTTCTCGAATTAAGATAGCACGAATTACGAGGAAAAATATTAAAATAATAATAAAAAAAATTTACGACAAGTTTTCACAAATTGATTCTTTTATCAATTCTGACTTATGGTGAGAAAATGAGAATTCAGAATTGAAAAAGGCGTAAGGATATTTTAAATACACTCACAGATATTATTTATTTGAAAAATAAAGCGAAAAAAAAATCCGAAAAAAAATTTCAAAGTGGTGGTTGCACCAACTTTGAATAACCCCGCTCTGATACCACTTGTTGGATCGAGAAATGCGAGAGAGGGGGGGGGTGAATGTCGCAATTCGTTCGGATTTAAAAAGAGTAAGTGCGCAGCGGAATAAAACAGAGCAAAAACAACGCTAACACGGTCGTTTTACTTGGTTCGGAGCCTGGGTCGACTCCTACTCCAAGGCCCACGGTCGTTGACCGTTTTCTGCGGGCAATTCTATAAGTTCGTAAAAGTTTACAGGAAAGATAATAACAAGAACAGTTTAGTAAACTTTAAATACAGCTCTTCGTTACCGACGTCCGGTGTAGATCGAAGTTTCGGAGCAGCGGGACGTCGTCAGCTCGAGTTGGAAGATTTCTGGAGCGTGTCGCGGAAGCAGAAGAGCGCAGAAGTGTCGCAGTGATTGATGCTGTGAAGAAGGAGGTCGAGGGCCCTTTATATAGGGCTTGGGGGCGCCCTGGTCGACGGGGGCGCCCCCCCACGTGGCAGCAGATCCGGTTGTTGCTCGGTCGCCGTCTGATCCCCTTATCCTCGGGATCCGGTTTGACCGGGGCGCCCGGATGACTCGGGGCGCCCGCATTGACCGGTCAAAGCCTTATCTGCAGCGCTGAGCTCTCCTCGGTAAGTCTGGCTGGGGGCGCCCGGGACAGCGGGGGCGCCCTGGGCGTGTAGTGCAGACGCGGCTGAGTTGGTTCGCTATGGGGGCGCCCGGGACAACGGGGGCGCCCTGGGTATGTACTGTCGAAGTCTTTCTTATCTTGTTGTGTTTTGTGTTCACCATGGGGGCGCCCGGGACACTCCGGGCGCCCTGGTCAGCGGTTGCCTCATTCCTTTGAGGCATTCTGAGCTGCAGACACTCGTTCCTTAGGTCCTGCATCCAGGGTTAGTCCAAAACACAATAAAACAATAAAATAATAGGTTATACAGCCTTAGCTGTCTTGGTTCTGACTTTGGTCTCCAAAATGGAGCCCTAGGTCGAACCGACGCCTAATGTTCCCTCAAGGGGAACGCGTCCTCACCTACTCCTCTCGGGAGAATTTACCTGGTGCCAACCGGATCCTCCAGTTGGACTTTTGCCCGGCAGCCCTTCGCCAGGTCTTGGTTTTCGCCTAGCAGCCCTTCGCCAGGACTTGGTTTTCGCCTAGCAGCCCTTCGCCAGGACTTGGTTTTCGCCCAACAACCCTTCGCCAGGACTTGGTTTCCTGACAGCCCATCGTCAGGTGCCTAGCATCCCTTCGCTAGGACTTGGTTTTCGCCCAGCAACCCTTCGCCAGGACTTGGTTTCCTGACAGCCCATCGTCAGGTGCCTAGCATCCCTTCGCTAGGACTTGGTTTTCGCCCAGCAACCCTTCGCCAGGACTTGGTTTCCTGACAGCCCATCGTCAGGTGCCTAGCAACCCTTCGCTAGGACTTTGTTTCCTGCACTCTCAAGCAGCATTGTTAGACAACAAATAACCCTTAACTTTGAATCCTTTGCCAATATCAAAACAAGGTTCGATCTGGTGCTTCCTGTACCAACACCGACTTCACTCACCGGGATTTCAACCTAGCTTCACTCACTAGGATTTCACTCACCTGGCTTCACTCCCCAGGACCCGGCTTCACTCACCGGGATTTCACACCTAGCCCTCCAAGCTAGGACTTTTCACACCTAGCCCTCCAAGCTAGGACTTTTTCACACCTAACCCTCCAAGTTAGGACTTTTCACACCTAGCCCTCCAAGTTAGGACTTTTCACATGCTAGCGTACGATCTCTCGATCCACCTGGACTTAAATCCGAATCCATTCAACTAAACTTAAATCGTTGTCAACACCAAAACAACAATCGGGCCAGATTGCATTAACAGAGGTAACCCCTAACGTTAAGAATGCCTCAAATTTTCCTATGCATGCTATGAATGATAAAAATTGTTTTCCTATATGTAATTTTGGTTTCAAGTATCATGATAGAAATAAAGTTACTATTGCATTCCAAAATTCTAAGGAACCCATGTTTCATGATAAATCTAGAGTTTTTAGACCTAAGGACAAAGACATTAACCCTAAGAAAGGGAGACACATGTCTAGAAAAGTGGGTAGATCTAGGAATGATCAAAATGGTCATGGTGATAATAATGTTGAGGAGTTAGAAAGGGAAAATCAAGCTTTGAGGGCAAAACTTGATAAATTGGAAAAGAATCTAGATAAACTCATTAGGGGGTTCAAGGGGTTACGTATGGTACCGGATGGTTACCACCTTAGAAATGATAGACCGGGACTAGGATATCAATCTAGGAAGTCAAGTGCTAAGGAACAGTCATATCCAAGGATGTCATATGATTATAGCAAGGGAAAGATCAAAAATGGCAAGGTAAAGACGTTTAAAGGGGAGAAGAAGAACTTGACTAAGAAAAAGATATACAAGGTCAAGAGAGTAAGAGTTGAAGGTCAAGAAGCACCGAAGGTACACCGGTGTGGTCTTGCCTTTGTAGATAAGTCACCTAGGGAGGTGACTAGGGCTAGGAGCTCAAGGGAGAGCTCTAGAAGTCAAAATGAGATCCATGGTCTATGGATCTCAAGAGGATTCCTCCTAGGAGATTAGATGGACTATGGAACGTGCCAAAGGATTTGGAAGACTAGTGTGAGTTTTAATCCTAGGGAATTGGCACATTAAAAGGAGATTTGTGGACAAAAAGATGAAGATAGACTCATATTGTACGAAAATTGGTTTTTAATATGTGGATGCCGTATAAATAAGTGCCAGGAATGTATTATGGTTAAGTGTGAGAAGAGGCATCAAGAAGAGATCGAAATTAGAACTTTTAGTTAAGTTTCAATGACACTATTTAGGTAGTTTTGAATTTTGTGCCAATCTTGGGATTGGTAATAGAGTTATTCCGAACAATATTTTTCCCAAGTAGGCATAGGTTCCACAAATCTCTCCATGAAATTATAGATTTTTTGGAGATTTGTGGAATTAATTATGTATTTCTGAAATTAGGACTGAAAAATTGGAATTAGAGTACCAGTCGACTGGTTCAGAACCAGTCGACTGGTCTAGTATAGATCAAGAACTAAGAAACCGAAATTACCAATCGACTGCCCTTGGGGCAGTCGACTGAACTTTTTGTTCGTTTCTCAGTCGACTGCCCCTGGGGCAGTCGACTGGTACGTAAGGTGTTAAAAGGAAATAGCCGCGCGGGGTGGCCGAACCTAGGGTTTTCAGTAGCACCCCCTGCAAGTCTTCATCTCTCCCGACCTCTCCTCTTGCTTCAAAGCCTTCCCAAGCCCTAAAATCACCTTCCTAGTCTCCCTCTACCTCGGATCTAAGCCTAGGGCTAGAAAAGCTTCCCTCTTTGAGACGATTCTTACCAACATTCACTATGCAACAAAGGGAGAAACGGTAATGAAGTATTTGCTCTATTTTTTTCTATTCAATTCATGATTCATAACTAACCCTCTACCTTTGGCATGTTTTCTTTGTTATTTTCATTGATTTGGTCATGGTTGGTACATGCATGGGTAATTGCATTTTAGGGTTGTTCAAAAGAGAAAAATTGGCGAGGGTAATTCACAACAGGCTGTCGTAGATCCTGCGGTCCCTCGGTTCCGTTCCGAGGAATACCGACAGAGATTTGCGGATAATGAGTTTATCTTAATGAATTATAGATATCTAAATAGGGCGTACTTCCAAGAGAAAACCCCCCGCATTGTTGAGATGATCACATATTTTGGTCTAGAGCAACTAGTATATTGTCAGCACCCTGTTAACCTGGACTTGTGCATGGAATTCTACGCCAATCTTACATGCGTGGGTACCAATGATGGGACCTATGAGTCCATGGTGGCAGGTGTCACCATTCCCTTTTCAGCTATAATTTTAGGTTCATTTTTAGGGTGTAGGGCTTCTAATCATGCATTTACATATTTTCCAAAAGTCACCGAGCCTTTCACCTTCCCCAATGTAACCATAGACCACATCCATCTCCATTATTTTTCAAGACATCGATGTGTGACACAGTGTATCTTTGAAGCTAAGCGCATGAGTCCGTTTAGCAATATATTGTATAAAATTGTCTTGGATTGCATATTACCCATTGTCACCAAGGGGAGGTCGAAGATTCGGCTTCCTCACTTGGTAATCATGTATGCATTAGAAAGGAGACTAGATATCGACGTTACCTTGCATGTCTTCACATCCATTGTCCACTTTTCTCATAATATCAATGCCAAGATCTACATGCCTTTCGGTCATGTTTTGACCGAATTCTTTGAGTCTAGGGGCATTTGCACTACTAGGGGTGAGGTGCACCGCCTGCCCAAGGACTACGACCAGATCGGCTCACGATAGCTGTCCTTGGCGAGGATTGAGTGCCAACAGGGGAGATGGCCTGGAGACAGCGTTCTGATTCCTCTAGTTCTGATGAGGAGCCTGCTGCGGCTGCTGGGGTTTCACAGGAGCAGTTTTCCCTCCTGTAGTCAGAGGTGCATGATCTGAGGGGGGACTTTCAGACATTTCAACAGCGGCAGATGGAGATGCAGCAGCAGCAGACTTCCATTCAGGGGGAGGTTCATGGTCTCACACAGTTCTGTCAGGGGTTCCAGCAGAGATAGGACGAGATGTATGCGATGATGCAGAGCTGGAACCTCATGTATCAGGCCCCTCCTCCTCCTCCAGGCGATGAGATGTAGATTCAGCATGACCTAGGCGTAGTAGTGTTGAGAGTGTGTTGAATTGATTATGTTATTCATTTATCTCTCAAACACTTGATTTAGCAGTGTAGTATTTGGATATTCTTGTAGCACGTACTTATGGTTTCCTATGAAGGTCATATTTTAAATTTGCTTATGTGAAGTGGTCTTGCTTTGATTGTGAAATATGCATGATATACATGATAAATTTTCATTATCTTGTTTTTATAGTTACAAAGAAAGTGTTCATAGATTTATTGTTTATCAAGGATTTATAGTAAAAAGGAGGAGGTTTTTATCACATGTTATGACTTGGGGGGTCATACAAAAAAGGAGGAGGAGATTTGAAATCAATTCTATGTGTAAAATGATAATGGATAGGCTTGGCAAACACATAGAATCAAATGTAGGCTTGAAACTTGATACATATTGATACATTTTGAAAGAATTAGAGTTTGTACCAAAAGTCGAGCATATTTGGTGTTTTTCACGAAACCATATTTTTTTAGGGTAAATTATATCCTAACAAATATGCTTGCAAAGTTTTATATTTTTTCAAATTTTATGGAATTTTCTAGGAGTTTCTGAATTTGGGCTAGAAATTCAGAGATAGGCTGTATCAGTGGACTGCCCCTGGGGCAGTCGACTGATGTTTCGGTAAGTTTACGAATTGAGGGTACCAGTCGACTGATGTTGGATCAGTCGATTGATCTTTCGGGTTATTGCTTTTTGCGGGGTTTTCAGAAATAGTTTGGGTTCTCATTGGCACTAGGGTAGGATTGCTTGGGGTAATCTTTTTGATGGTGTCAAAGGGGAAAAATTTGTGATGTTAAGTTAGGTTTAACTTGACTTAGGAGAACTTTGTAGGATCGGTGCCATCGATAGAGGGGGGGTGAATATCGACCGTGAAAATCTTTCGATAAACTTCGTAGATCTTCGAATCTTCGTTCTAGACTCAGAGCGTTAGTGCAGCGGAAAATAAACAGAACGAAGAAAACAACAACCAACACAGATTGCACGCGGGATTTTTACTTGGTTCCCGACCCCCCAAGGTCAGTACATCCAAGGCCTATGCATGGGAACGCCCGTCCACTATTGGTCTCCTTCCTGGACTTTTCGGAGGTAGAGAAACCCGACTTACAGTGCAAGATTACAATCAAAAGATAAATAAATTGAATGCAGAACAATAAAATCAAACCGAACAAACAAGATCTGAAACTCGGTCGATCTGGACCTCCGAAGTGCCGCGCACTTCCTCCTGGAGCCTCCCGGTCGTAGAGCCTCATCTTTATTGCGTTGTCGTCGGTCAGAGTGATCAGAATGACACTTAGCAGTTGTGTTTGAAGCAGAGGGGTCGAAGCCCCTTTTATAGCACTCCTGGGGGGCGCCCTGGACATCGGGGGCGCCCCGATAAACTCAGTCAAACCTTATCCCCGCGTCGACCTCGCCACAGCTGATAAAACCTTT
Source organism: Boesenbergia rotunda (assembly GCA_024364735.1). Classification (NCBI taxonomy): domain Eukaryota; kingdom Viridiplantae; phylum Streptophyta; class Magnoliopsida; order Zingiberales; family Zingiberaceae; genus Boesenbergia; species Boesenbergia rotunda. The sequence goes on along the minus strand of JAGFNQ010002624.1, from coordinate 220,628 downwards.
GACCAGGGCACCCCGGACCTCCCGGGCACCCTCATGAAGGCTTATCTGTGTTTCGGACTCGAAACAGCAAATACAGGTTTGAACCCGGGCGCCCCGGATGCTCCGGGCGCCCCGCTTGAAGCATATTCTGCTTACCACACAACATTGCCTTTTTCCTTCTTTGATTTGGGTCACAAAGCCCATATACATATAATCTTAACCTTAAGGACTTGGTTCTGACTTCGGATTTCTACGAAACCCTAGGTAGAACCGGCGCAAGTTCCCACCCCCGAGAACGCGTCTTTCACCTACTCCTTTCAGGAGATGGTTGCCACCCAGTCCTTCGGGTGGACTTTTGCTTAGCTTCCGATACCTCCGGACCTCGAGACGCCCAAACCCTGACCCGTCTCTACTCCTGTCCTTAGTCATCGCTCAGCTAAGTTGCTCAGTCCCTCGGACCAAGACTCCGTGCCCAAACCCTAGGTCCAGGACTTAGGTGCCCAACCCTCGGCCAGGTCTTCGTGCCCAATTCCCCGAACCAGGTCTTCAGTGCCCAACCCTCGGCCAGGTCTTCTTGCCCAGTCCCCGACCAGGACTTAGTGTCCACCTTCCGAGCAGGTCTTCGGTGCCCAGCCCTTGCCAGGACTTAGTGCCCAGCTTCACTCACCAGGTCTTAGTGCCTAGGTTAACTAGGACTTTTCTTCACTTTGGTTACTCCTCTCTTAACTCACCCTCCCTTGTTCTTTGTATCACTGACTTAAGTGTATTGTCAAACATTAAAACACTTGGAGGAGGACATCCTTGATGCAACTTGCACCAACAAACTTGTGGTGTTAAGTTGGGTATAACTTAACTTGGTGTTGTGAGTGAAAATTGAAAATTATGTGGAGGGCATAGGTTAAGGGGGAGGTTGCCTCTTGTTTGTTGCTATGTCTATAATTTTCAATTGTTATTGTTTTACCTAACTTAAACATATTGTCACACATCAAAAAAAGGGAGATTGTTGGGGCAATCGGCCCAAGTATGATTTGGAGGATCATGAGTTTTAATGTGTGTGTCAATATGATTAAGTTAGGATTTGTTGTTGGTCTAATATGTGTATGTGAGTGTGCAGGTTTGCAGGTACACATAGACTTGGTTGGATGTCTTCAAGTACGGTGAAGGGTGGCATGGAGACAAGCTGTGGGTTTGTGTGTGCATCCGAGGGACCATGGACAAATTAGGGACGATGAGCCGAGGGAAGCGGACTTCGAGGCGTACGTGAAGGATGACATGGAGGCAAGCCGCGGGCTTGTGTGCGTATCCGAGAGACGAGGGCCAAAATCAAAGAGGGCTTGAAGGCGACAGATTGAGGTTGCTGGAGCAAACACGATGAGTCGAGGGACGCGGACTTCTAGGCATGCGTGAAGGATGACATGGAGGCAAGCCGAGGGCTTGCGTGCGCATCTAAGGGACGGGAGCCAAAGGTGAAGAGGTCGTGAAGGCAATAGATCGAGACTGTTGTTTGAGGAGTCAACCAGGTTGTGAAGGTCCAAGTGTTGAGGGATTGTACTTGGGAATTAAGCCAGGAGGGTTTGAGTGCGAAGAGAAATGTACTCGGGAAGGGAAACCCCAGGGGCAGTCGATTGGTGTGGCTAGAATTCGAAAGGTCAAGTGTGAGAATTCGAAATCGAGAAAGGCCAGTCGACTGCCCCAAAGGCAGTCGACTGGTAACGGTCACATTTAGCCTCGATCTCTATTTAGAGAACTCGTTTCAGGCCATTTCTTCTTGGCGAAACCTGCTTGGATAGAGCTGGTTAGTAGCCTATCTTGCTCAAATCGTGTACAAAGGTTGTGGCGAGGTTTCTCCACCCACAAGGAGCTACGAGAGCTAGCCGGAGGTGATCCGGGGAGTGATCCACCGAATGATCAAGGGATCGTCCACTTTACGGACAGCCATGGAGTATGAGCATCATCTCCGAACCACGTAAAGGTTGGCGTTAGCATTATTTTTAGTTTGTTTATGTGTTATTCCGCTTACGCTTGCTAACGTTGTAGGTAGAGAAGGAAGAAAAGTTATTCACCCCCCCTCTAGCTTGACGGTTACGGTCCTAACAGTATATATACAGCCGAAGGCTAGATGTCGGCCGCCCGATGATGATCCGGTAAAAAGGGGGGATTAGATCAGAGCCATCCATCTCCGCCATAAATGAACCTTGGGAAAGCACATGACGTGCGCGGTGTTCGTTCCTAGTGACTGACAGCGGACATTTCGGTACTCGGGAACACCAGTAGCTATGAGACACGTGGTCCTTGTTAATTAATGGGAGGATACAAACCAATTTGTTGAGTATCAGGGGAAAGACGTGAAAGACAGGAGGAGATGATGATGTTGGACACATCGTTTGGCAGTCGAGCAGCTGGTGCTGGAGCTCGGCTGGCCGATCAGCCTATGCGATTATGCCAGACTTGCTCTGAACTAATAGTCCAGTCAATCGGACTCAATGCCTCTTCGACTAGACTCGAAGGGAATGCTTATAATCCCAATCTAGCTTACGTATAACTCGGTTGACCAACCTGACACCTCACAAGGATAGGCCAGGGCCATGGGTACTCCGACAACCCGACGTGGCAGGCTAGGGCTAGGGGCCTGAGTTCCACTCAGGCATGATCGCCCGACTAGATGGCTAATCGGATGTAGTCCAAGCTAGTCCTACCTGGAAACGTTGAGTGTCCGACTCGAAGTCTGTTGCTCTACCCGGTATAGTTCTATTTTCCGAGTGACAAGTCTGCCAAACTAGATCCGAATACCCCCGACTCGGAATGGTGTAAATGTTCTGATTAGGCTGCATAGCTAGTTTCCACTCGGGGTAGCCGGTCGGCGCTCCGACTCAGGAGTTATCGTTTTTCGAGGCGATACCTTCCCCCTGACACCCCATTGATAAAGGGGGTACGAGAGTCAGTGCAGGTCAGCTTATCCTTGACACCACTTGTGTCCGAATCTCACATATCCCACTAAAACAGTCCTTGTCTGACAAGCTCCGGCAACCCGTACCACGGTGCCCTTTGCATATGTCAGAATGAGCGGCGCCGGTCGGCTAGCTGACAATGACCCCTGATCCTGCCCCCACATGAGAGAAAATGTGGTAGAAGTGGGACAGAGGCTGTCGGCTCGCTCGGCTATATAAGACTCTCCTTCCTTTGCCCGCAGGTACGCATGATTCATTTCAGCTACAGTTTTCTCCAGTTTCTCTTCTCCACCGGACACTGGCTTGATCGTTGAAGGGACTTGCCAAGGAACTCTCCTAATGGGTTACTGACGGTCATCTTTCTTATAGTTTTCGGAGCCAGTAGGAGTCGTCTCCTAGTCCACCTCTCTCTTGGAAATTCACTTTCGTCTTTCGACAAGATCATATAGTATTATTCATAACGTAAAATGTCTATATTATGATAATTATGATATCATAGTTATTATGATAGCGTTAAAATTAAAGATATTTGTAAAAATGAAAAATGGATCGATGGAGGATGAGACATTGTTTTTGATAAAAAAATGAAAAACAAAAGAGACTCTCTTAATAATAAAAAGAGATATTTTTATCATGTTTATTAATTATCTTTTAAATTTTAAGTTGAGTCATATAGAGTTGAGCAATCAATTTAAAATTGAAATTGAGCAAACCAACAAAATTTCCGACTAATCGAATCGATTAATATTTTCAATAAAAATCAAATAAATTGAATTAATAAAACTCGATTAATTCAGTCTAAAAATGAATTATTATGTTAATTTTTTTAAATCAATATCTAGGTAGTTTTGATTTTTAAAAATCATTAGCTCGGATTCTATTGATAATATTAATTTTTCAGTTTAATTGAATTAGAAATTTTAAAAGCACATTCGAATTCTTTGAAATAGTTAATTTTTTCAAAATAATTAAATTTCTGAAATAACTTGAACCAAATATTTAAATTTGGTTGGTCTAATCGGTTAGTTAAGTCTAGTCGAATTTTTATTCATCCCTATATATAATCTCGTCAAATTTAATGAAGAGTATCATAAAAGCAATCATTGATTCTGTAATCCTTTTTAAAAGTTTCTAGGGATGTGGTGCACAAAAGGATATAAATTCTTATCCAAATATTCATGATTCAATTTTTAAGTATGATATATTTATAGGGATTTTTCTCTAAATAAGTCATGCAACTAAGGGACGTTGGACTTCTGTACTGCTCGCCTGGTGGCCGATAAAAAATTTTTATAGAGTCGAATCGGTCATTTCAGATTTGATGTTACTTGATTTATTATTTTTTTTATATAATTCTTTTTAAAATCTAGAGAGTATATTTTTTTTTTTGGGAGGGAGTTCATTTTCAATTTAAATAAAAGACCAACGCATAGTACATGATTAACCCACGCATATTAAACATTTTGACTCAAGGATAGAATAGAAATGTGCAAATTCAACTTTGTTTTTATTTAGTAAGATCTATTTAACGATCTTTATGGGAATTCATATATAATCCTCAGTAGAAATGAAAAAAAAAATAAGAAAAGAAGAATCAAAGATTTTTATCTGATATTTGGACCACTTATTATTGTTTTCAAATATGAAAACTGGTCTGTATGTGAATTGTGGTCCATCTAACATAAAAGGACCCCACTAAAAATAGTGCGAACCTAAAATATTAATTATGAATTGAAATGATTTGTTTTTGTTTTTGGCTATCACATTACGAGCCTATTAATGACATTTGGACCACTTAATTAATGAATTTTTTTTAATACCCGGGGTTTTGGTATAGCAGAATGGTGATTAGTCATCATTCTAAGTATTTACGATTCGACCTCCGGCTACTATATATTTTGCAAGAATTTTTCCTCCAAATGGGATGCGAATCCTAGGCCGTTAGGCTTCTGGAATGCTTGCCGTGAGCGCTTCCCGATTTATTTTAGTAGCCGGTGGAAAACTTTCGTAGGGTCGACATTGTAAGTACCCCAGGTTGGTTTTGATGTGATCAACCGATTTAAGTTAGGTTTTGGTGTGTTTAACCCCTGTGTCTAAGTGTACAGGAACTTAGGAGTGCAGGAAGTCGAGTAGAAGACGGAGCGGTCGAGAAGGATGACATGAAAAGGGAGTCGACGGGCTCGGTACATCCGAGGGATACAGAGTTCTGCGGAAGAGTACGTCGTTGGAGCGAGAAAGATGCGCGTGGTGTCCGAGGGACGAGAAGCCGGGAGGAAGGATGCTCGAGGGGCGAAAGGCGAGAGTCGGGTTCGGTTGAGCCTAACTCCGATTGGCCAAAAATCACCCAAGAAGACCGGAAGACAGACTGGAGAGTGGTCAGCGATAGCTGACCAAAACAGCCACTGTCGGGCTCTCGTGAGCATACGGGCGCATAGGCTGTCGGGTGCCAGAGCACTAGGCGCCCGAGCACTCGGCACGCTCCTGTACTATTAGGCGCCCGAGATTCTAATTCTAGCTGTTTGCGAATGTTGTTTTCTAGATAAGCGTTAGGCCACGTGTTAGGCACCCAAGAGCTCTCGGACGCCCTACAAGTGCCACGTCAGCAAACAGATAAATCCTACCGGGGCTATAAATAGAGCCCTGGAGCTCAGTTTCATTAAACCAATGCATTCCAAGAATCAGCAAACTAGTTTTGTGTAATATTTCTTTCTTTCTCTGAGCTTTCCACGTGTAAGAGATTTCTCCGCCCAAAGGAGTTTTATTTAGGAGAATCGAGTCATATTCAGCCTTGGATTAGCAACCTCCCCGGTTGCAAACCAAGTAAATCCGGTTGCCTCTTTATTTACTATTTGCTTTATTTATTTATGTTATCTGTGATCTAACTAGCATCTTTGTTAAGTCGAAACAAAAGATTGAGTTTTCTTTTTTAGGGGCAATTCACCCCCTCTTGTCGACCTTCGATCACCCTCAGACATTACCCTAGCGCCTAAGGTTTGACGTTACCTAAGCTCGTTAATCTTTTTTTTTATTAATGATATTTTGTCTTTACGGAATAGATTGATGGTTAAAATGTGATATTGTCATCTTAAGGTCTAGAGTCAAAATCTAACAAAGCCAGTATGTCTGCCTCCTCATGCACTAGCTATAATATTCGGGCTAGTAGCCCCCGTGATTTACTTCCTTCGTGTTGACCCTGAGACTGATTGGCGGGAGTGATTGGGTGAACGAATACCCTTTTGCCACTTATTAATGATATTCTACTATTTCCATGGGATAGGCTGATGACTAGCAAATGAGGTGTTGCCATCATGAGGTATAGACCGGGGTTAAATCCTGGCGAAGCTAGATGCCTGCCCTATGTTTGGTTGGGCTAGTAATCTCCGTGATTTACCTTCTCCGTGATGATCCTGGGACGGGGTTGGCAGGGGCACTGGAAACAAACTTATTGCATTTTTCCATTATTAATGATATTCTACTCTATATACACTTTTTTGATTTATCCTGATGGCTGATAGAAAATTTCCGTGGAGTCGGTCGGCCTCCCAGATTCGACGTTACATAACCTAGTTAATCTTTTTTTTTATTAATGATATTCTAGTTGCCTCCGGAGTTATGGTGTAGTAGAAGAGTTTGAAATTGTCATTCAGACATTCACAGTTCAATTCCGAGCTACGGTGTATTTTTCCTATAAATGGGATGCATAATCATCAGATGTTGAGCTTTTGATCCATTCGCCATGAATGCTTCTCGATTTAATCTAGCTACTGATGAAAAATATTTATGAGGCGGAGTCGATCATCTCAGATTCGATGTTGCCTAACAAATATCGACAAGTACATGTTTCTGGGATGAAATATCTCCTTTGCCAAGTGACCATTTGGTATCGTTGTTTATCACCCTATTAGAATGTGAGTATGAAAAACAACGTGTCAAGCTATCATCTAGACATTCAATCCCAAATTATAATATATTTATAGGAATTTTCTAAGCTATTCACTAACAGTGTTTTCTGATTTTCTTGAGGACCGATCATTCTAAGTTGGATGTGAGCTGATTCATTATTATTTTTTATTAATGATATTCTAGTTGTCCCACGGCCTATCGAATTGGTACCTGGTAATTAAAAACATTGCCACGTAAATCTTGAGGTCAAATATTGACAAGCACATGCTCTGGGCAGAAGGGCGAAGTACCTCCTCTGCCAAGTGACTATTTGATTTTATGACACTATGTCACAATGTGAAACCGAAGAAATTATATGGACCCTAATTTTCATATTCTCCGATAATATAAATAATACTCTCCAATTATATATGTCGGACAAACCCTTCCATCCTTAACATCGTATGTTACTATGGCCTTCTTCATCTTGAGTGGGCTCAACATCAGCCTACACAAGCTTCTAGATTTGGGTCCGAATATGGGAAATTCATACAATGCTTCCCCGCAACTTTCCCGAACTTTTAGCTTGGCATAGGGAAGATGGACAAAGAGCTATTAGGGCAAACCTCATTTGAAAAATGGGCTTTGCTCTCGTTTGGGAGTCGACTAACACTAGTTGATCATGCTTCCAATCTGCGTAACAAACAAAATAGTCTCCGCTTGGAAAACTTCCAATCTGCGAGTCGCGACTGCCTCATGGTAGCTATAAGTAACCTTGTGATGCGACGGCCATTAGCTCGCTAGTTATAAGCTATCGCGAGCTCCGATAGATAAGTTTGATTCTATCAATCAAGACAATGCCTGAACCCAATCAGGTATTATCACGTGATAAAAATCACTAACATTGGGGTAAGATCAAACTTACCACGAGCTCTCGAGATTCGAGCAATTATTTAAATATAATAAACAAACTAAAAAAATAACAAAATAAAAAACTATAGATTGGTTTTTAAAAATCCTTTCTTTTTTTAAAATAAGATAAACACAAAGAAATTATCGAGATTTTTATGCGATTCATCCTTTCTACTATACGTTATAATAAAAATAAATATTTTAATAAAAAATTTTAACAGTAAATTATGACACGTTGATATTTGATCGTCGATCGGACATCGTTGACACCTCTGGCCCTTTCCGAACCAAATTATATCCTGGGGACACGGTAAGCCATCGGAGATCGCGCAATTGCGATCTCGCATCATTCACCGTCGATTCTGATGGGTTCATCATTGTCGACGATCCTGACGAGTTCATCGTCCTCAAGATATAATTTGATTCAGAGGACGATCAAAAATCATAAATAATGTTCGATTGACGATTGAATATTAGATATCCCGCGATTAATAATTAAAATTTTCACTCATATGTTATTTTGACTGTACAAATAATTTCTCATTATAAGCATGGCACCTCGAATGATTAACGAGGATAGTGTTCAAATAACGTGTGGTGTGACCAATAGCTACCTCCAACGGCACCAATGAACCTTCGTCTTCCACTACCTTTCTTCTACCCCTGTTTAATCCCCCACGGGAACCCTAAACCCTAAACCTCTTAAACCCCTCACGGGAACCCTACGGCCGCCACTTACCCCCCAACCAGATTCCACAGCCCTTTTGCGTCCCTTCAACTGCCCCAACCACCCACTCGCCTCGCCTACCCGCTGTTATATCTCACGTCGTCGCCGTGCACCTCTCTTCTCGTCCATGCACGCATTCAAGGCCCTCGTGCATCTCCATGGACGCCGCCACCGACCAGCACGCCCTCCCTAACCCTCCCTTGGTCCTCCACGCCCCGCTCATCTCCACTCGACGGTCTTCCACCACCCTCTGCCACAACGCCCTCGCCCACTCCACTTCCACCCTCCGGTTGAGGGTCCCCTTCTCCTGGGAGTCCTCCCCAGGCGTCCCCAGGCCTCGCGTTAACGACTCCGACTCCGACGACCCGCCGCCTCCCAAGCTTCCGCCGGGCCGGCGGTGGGCGGACGACGTCGACGACGACGAGACGAACGGGAAGCTGGTGCGGGTCCTCGGTTACGATCCGTATGCCTCTGGCTCCAGCGAAGAAGGAGAAGAGGACCTGTTTTCCGATGCGCTGGAGAAGATCTCCGCGTCGGACAGGTTCGACGTCGCCTGCAGGTTGAGCTCGTTCGGCGCTTGTAAGTCCCCCGGCTTCATCATGGACCGGTTTCTGCCGGCGGCCAACGCGTTGGCCAAGTCCTCCGTCCGCAGCCGCGACGGCCGGGGACGAGGCCGCCGGGATTCTTCCCCCTCGCATCAATTGCAGAGGGAGGCGATCTGCCGGGCGAGGCTCAAGCAGCGGGCTTCGGTGACCAACGATCCCGGCCGCGACATCCTCCCCCCATTGGATCCCTACGCCGAGGCTCGAGCAGAGTTGCCGTCCATGGCCTGCGGATTGATGCTTTTCTTCCCGTGGAGCTTCAAGCCCACCGTCTGCGGCTTCAAGAGCCCGGCTCGAACGATCGGCACGCCAAGGTCGGCCGCCGGCCTCTGTTCCACTCCGAACAAACTCTGCACCAGTAACTACGTCGACCAGGGGACCAGCTCTATCACCTTCAAGAGCCCACTCCGAGGCAGAAACCTCAGCGACGGATGGAGCTCCGACGAGGAGGACAACGGCGGCGCCGGCGGACGCTACGTGGAGAAGCTGAGTGTGAAGGTGAGGCATTCTCATGGGTGGAGGATGCCCTTTCTTGACACAAGCAGATTGAGCAGCACTGCGAGTCGAGTGGAGAAGTGGAAAGACAAGGCAAGAAGAACGAGAGTCGGAGGTAATGACGCAGAGAGAAAGGAGAGGAGGAGCAATGAAGTGGTTGCTCCGGCGCCGGAGAATAGAAGAGGCCACAGCTCAAGGAGGTTGCCTCAGCTTGCATCCCCCTCTCAGTCCTGGCTTTCTCAGGCTCTTGGCTCCATTAATAAGAAACCCTAAATAATTAAGTTCGCCTACGATATGCATATGTTCAAGTGAAGATATAAAAGAATAAGTATATGTCCATAATGAATATACATTTGTGAAGAATAAGATTAGTAGTTTGTTTTTAGGACGGTTCAACTCATCAAATGAAATCAAACTAATCATTTTTGTTTTTGACAAACCCAACCAAGAAATATTGATCGATTGCTCGTTCATCAGCAGGCAACTATGTCCAAACTTATTGAATTTGATTCCTAGATTAACCAATATAATTTAAACCATTTAATCAAGTTTTAAATTTTATAATCGGATGCAGACCATCAGAGCTCGGAGTTTTAAGACAGTTTTGATAGACAATCACAGACAAATAAAGTTTGACCGACCATACTTTTGGACTCATGAACCCGTAACAGCCTAATATCAAGCTTAAAAAATAACGCCCTGTACTATGGTACAATGATAGGACGAGTAGTATAAGAATTTTTCTTTTAAATGAGATGCGAACAAAAATTTCTATGGGATCGAATTGATTATCCAAGGTTGAAAAAACCTCGTTAATCATTTTTCAAACTTAAAAAATAACATTTAAGATTTTCTTTTGAGACTCTGAATATTTTTTTAAATTATTGTTTAGGATTATTTTCATCTTTTATATATTTTTAGAGACTTTTTAAATTATTTATTTAATTGTTTAAATCAATTTTTTAATCCATAATAGTTTTCAGGCACCTGTCTTCTTCTTCGGCAAGGAGTTTTTCTTTCCTATTTTCTAATATTTTGCTGAATCAGTAAGTTAAATTATAAAAGATTATTTCTGATATTAGTAATTGACTCAATACGTCAATAACCAATAAATATGCAGGGTGTTCTTTTGCGAATAGGGCACTTGTTGAATGCTTTGAACCCTGGAGACAAGGATGTCCAGAACAAGGGAACATACGTTGGCGAAGGAAGAGAGACCGAAGATGTTTCATTTTTCGTTTGGCATTTAGAATGAAGATCCAGAGATGGATTTAGCATTCAAGTACAAGAGAGAATTCATAACTTGGATAGTGCAATATCCATCACATCGACGAAGAAATCTGTATTAAGGGAGATAATAAGTATTCTTTCCTCATCACAGCTGATAGCAAAGATAGGAAATGGAGCAACAGAAGACGAATGCAAGAGAGACTTTTGTTCCGAAACCATACCCGAGTCTTCCTTTGTGCAGCAGAGAGGCGGAGTCAGTCGGAAAACATTTCCGTAAAAGCCGCCTTTTCCGACCAAGACACCCATGTCTGCTCTCAAGAAATTCATCTTCGATCAGCGAACCGATGACAAACAATCATATGAATTTCAAATAGATATCATATCACAATCTCTAACAGTTTGCTTGAATTCTTACCTTTCATCAACTCCATCACATGCAAGATTTCTGTTTTGGCAGGGGTCTTCTTTGCGCGATCAGTGACTAACTCCATTCCGAGCATCAGACCTCTTCCCCGTACATCGCCAATGACTACAAACATTAACCATGAATGTATCAGAGGAAGCAAATAATCCATACAGTTTAAGCAAACTTACTTTCATGCTTTTCTTGAAGTGCCTTGAGTTGATCTTTCAAGTAACCACCGACAATTAAAGCATTTTCTTGAAGTTTTTCTTTGTCAAGAACTTTAAGAACAGCATGTCCAGCTGCTGTACATACTGGATTACCACCAAAGGTATTAAAATAACATCGGCGAGTCAGGACTTGAGCAATTTCTGGAGTAGTAATCACTGCACCTATCGGTATACCATTTCCAATACCCTGAGAAGAACTAACTACTTGTAAACATAGACAATAAGTATACAAGGAATCAACTTAAGCAAAGTAAATAGGAGTCGACCTTAGCCATTGTAACGATATCCGGCACCACTCCGTGAGCTTCGAACCCCCAGAAATGACTTCCTGAGCGTGCAAATCCGGTCTGCACCTCGTCGGCTATGCAGAGACCTCCAGCTTTTCTTATGGTTCTGTATACAGCAGGCAAGTAACCAGGTGCCAATTCCAGTATTCCACCTACCCCCTATAAATAAGCCCAATCTATAAAAAGAGTTCTGATTGCAGAATTTCATCTTAATGGAATAACTACTATAAGAAGTGCATGAAGATTAGCATTCTTTATGAAAACTGATATTAAGTTAATTGTGGCGATAAAAGAGTAAAGTCTATCAGTACCTGTATTGCTTCTGAAATGAAACCTGCAACTCTACCAGAAGTGCCAAAGTCGATTATCTCTTCAACATCTTTAGCATATTTTTCACCATCTGAACCAAAGACTCCCCTGTATTGATCTGGATTCAGTGCATGGTGGACTCCACTCTGGAAAATTAGGGTTCAGTAAATTTCCTAACACCCACTTGAACTTACCTACTGTGTGAGATACAAATGCTAGTGTATATATGTGCAGGACTGATTGTTTATACAATGTTCGAAGAGAAAACCTCTTAATTTTTCAAAAATTCCTTTAAAGTGTTTCATCCATGGAATTTGCTGATTGAGAATTTAAAAGAACATTCAATGAAGATCTATGATCACTTATCCAACAGTAATCACAAGGCTTCATCAAGCCAAAGTTTACATAAGAACATCTACGATCAGCAATATGGATTTTTGATCAGAGAAAAGCATTACATGTACCTGAATAACATTGAATTTCCAGTTGCATTGAGCAGTTGCACCCATTGTCCCAGCTGCATTCCCATGGTAGGAATTTCTAATCGATATTATATCATGACAACCAGTATAGAGACGAGCAATCATCATGGCCAACTCATTTGCTTCAGTTCCAGAATTTGTGAAAAAAACGACCTGCATTGAGTTCAAGGATTCAATTCAAGCTCACTGAGAAAAGAAACATAATGCATGAGAGGATAAATGCCCAGGAACAACCTTGAGATCCCCAGGAAACTTGGAAGCTAATGCTTCAGCAAAATCTGCAATGGTACTGTTTAGATACAGAACAGTAGGGTGCTGCAGCCGCTTTGTCTGATTGATTATTGCCTCAATAACATCAGGGTGGCAATGGCCGCAGCAAACAGTAGCAATTCCACCAAATGCATCCAGATAGCGCCGACCATCCTCATCAAATAAGTATTGCATCTTTCCATCCACAATATTCAACTGATCAAACACAGATATGTTTATGAATACAGAACTATCTAACAGATAAAGAAATCGTTTGGAGATCTAATGCATCCTCCATTATGAAGAAGACGAAGAACAAATTTTAACCAGGAAAACCCGATATAGATCGAGAAAAGAAGAAAAACATTTTTATGACATTAGCGACAGATCGAGATTTGATTTTTGGGGAAGGCAACGCACGGGTTTCTGATAGAGATGGGAAAAGGAGGAGCTGAGGAACTCCGATCGCTTCCGGAGAATTTCATCCGCCCGTGGGCCGTCGTAGGGAGGCGGGGTGTAGTCGAAACGGGGCATTTGAGGGAGGATGGAAGTGGGGCCGGCGGCATGCTCGTCGACCGTTAGGGCCGCAGCCGATTGGCAGAAGAATCTCTTAAGATTCAGGGACGAATAAGAAGAAAACCGTTGGAGGAGAAGCCTCTTCATCCGCGTCGGAGAAGAGATACAGGCGAGAGCTCCGCTCCTCGACGGTTTTCTTCCAAAAATAGTAAATAAAACTGAAAACCTCGCGAGCTAAATAAATAGGGCAGCTGGCTCTCTCCCCTGACCATTTTGCCATCGAATGTACTTGTTTATTCGGATGGAAATAATAATAATAATAATAAAAATAAATAAAATATCATTTTATTAATCATCAAAATATAATCCTATACAATTTTTATTATTTAAATTGTTTCTCCGAATCCATCTTAGGTATGTAGTAAGTATGAATTATAGTTATTTTCTTATAATATATAACAATTATAATTTATAATTATCATAATATAGGCATATAATGAGATCTTATTCAACTCAAGCCAATATTAATCAATAGTATATTATAATAACTATTAACTGTAACTAATACATGTATACATTAAGAAAAAAATTCAATATTTAGTGACAAGTTTGGTCAACCGGGATCGCTGTAGACGACAGCTAAAATATTGAAATTCTGGTAGTCCGAGAATTTTCAGACGTATGTCCGAAAGAGTGTACTAGCGTTTTGTATGGCGGGAAAATTTTCTGACCTATTTACGGAGGAGCTTCCTTGATTGTCTCACTTAAGAGGCAAGTGAGGTTCACCGTTCTGGGTTTGTGTGTTTTACAGGTAATACGAAAGATATGGAGACTTGAGGCGTTTCCGTTGGTGGACCGATATGGGGAAAGATATCGTGGATGTTGTGGTTAGATATCTGGTATGTTAGTAGATGAAGGCTGAATCTTAGAGACTCGCTGAGTTATACTAGACGATTCTAAATTATGGTTGGAAATGGGAACCGGTATTAAGGACCTTGTCGTGGACTTACTTAGGACTCGGAGAGGGCTTGATGTGAATTGGGTGATCGTTAATCGATTAACCTAATCTGTGCAGTTTCTTGTGGATCTGGACGATCAGATTATAGATGTGGCACAAGTGATCTTAGGGTTGAACACCCTTGATATGGGTGATGTTGATTAGTTGTTCGGTTGTAGCCGATGGTTAGATGATGATCCCTCGATCAGTTATGCCCTTGGTATGTTGTACGAGCATACCGATGATCTGGCCACCACGTGGATTGGTTGAGTCTGGTGCCCTTAGGATGTTGGGATGAGCCGTTACTATTCGTAGACGGCATCCGGATGTATTCTTGACTGGGTATGTGAGCACGTGTTGTTACCTTTGGATGATTAGACACTTTTGTCGATCAGATTAGGAGTGCTCAAGTTAGAGATTTTTACCCTCGGTGTGTTCGAGGCAGAGTAGCCTTAGGGCATTGGACGTAGGGGTCCTCGTGGTGTATACGGAATAGTCTATTCCGTAATAGGTGGTGTGGTCTTGAGATTACCTCAGGTACCGGAGAATTTATTTCAGTGGCGCATTGACCTAGTTTTACGATATCCTCAGGATGTACCCGGGTGTACAGGGATGCGAAACGTTCCTGTTGGCGGAACGACATGGAAAAAGAACATTGAGAGTCTTCGTATCCAGACTATTGATACGTCGATTGACGCAGTGGTAGCGCGGTGGGCTCATAACCCACAGGGAGCGTCAGAGACTAGCGATCTTACTCTCAAAGGAATTCCCTACGAGAGAAAGCCTAGTACGTTGGTTTATGGAGGCAACACGAGTCGATTTGGGTGATCATTGACGATTAACCAAATCTATGCACTTTCCTTCGATCCGTAGGATGGGCTCGATGGATCACTTAGTAGAGATATACGATAGGAAGATTACTAGATTTTAGGGATTACTCTGGAATCTGGTAAGCGTCTCCTACGAGATACAAGTGCATAGCTGCGATTCAGTTTAGTTGTTCATTTGATGACAGATGGCAGTCCGAGTGTATCGTTTAGGTTCTAGAGGACTTACTGCGCTCGTGTGTGATGGACTTTAGGGGCAGTTGGGAGGACCATTTACATTTGGGGGGAGTTCACCTACATCAACGACTTCCATTCGGCGATACAGATGGTACCGTTTGAGGCGTTGTATGGTAGGGCGTGCAGGACACCCACCCTCTGGGATGAGGTCGGTGAGACTCAACTGCTAGGACCCTAGAGAGTTCAGCACGAGGCAGAGTTAGTACGGGCTGTCAGATGGCGGCTGTTAGAGGCCCAGAATAGCCAAAAGAGTTATGCAGATCAGAGACGGAGACCTCTGGAGTTCTCGGAAGGTGACTATGTTTTTCTTCACGTTTCACTCACGAAAGAGGTGAAGAGATTTGGACTTAGAGGTAAGCTAACTTCGCGGTACATCGGACCATTCCAGATTCTGGAAAGGATCGGAGCCGTAGCTTACCGACTAGCACTTTTCCCTGCTTTGGCCGGTGTGCATGATGTATTCCACGTCTCGATGCTGAGGAGATACGTGGCTGACCCAGCACATATTCTGTCGGAGGTGCCAGCTTCGTTTCAGCAAGATGCGACCTACGAGGAGGTTCCGACACGGATCCTAAAGCATGGGGAGCGTCAGTTAAGGAGCAAGACAATTCGACTGGTTAAGGTCGGATGACTTCATCATTCTGACACAGAGATGACCTAGGAGCTCGAGGATATTATCCGAGCTTGCTACCCCCACTTGTTTGAGTTAGGTACGGGTGAGTGATTAGTTCAGTATTTTGTACTAGTTGACCGTACATAGCACATGGGACAACGAAATTTGGGGACCAAATTTTTTGTTAGTGGGGGAGAATGTTAAAATACAGAAACTTAGAGGGGCTTAAATGTTAAACCCTTACCCTAACGGTAGGGTTTGAAATTCTGGGAAATTTAGGGCTTTTCTGTAAAAAGCCACCTACTAATAAAAAATCTAAACCCATATTGCTGCAGCCCAAGCCAAAACCGAGCCGACCCTTTCTCCTTCGCGAGCCCTAGCGCAGCAAATCGCCTCGCCGGTACTTCTCCTTTCCCTCTCTCTCGATCTGTTTCTCCTCCCGAGAGCGCCGATCGAGATCTCCCTCTCCTCCATCCTCTTCTCTTTTTCGGTTCGTGGGCTAGGGTTTGAGGCTGAGGCGGGGGTGGAGACGTGGAGCAGGAAGACGAGTTTGGGTTTCGACCACTTCGGTGGCTGGCCCTATGGAGCCTCTGGCAGTCAGGTCGGCGACAAGTTCTTGTTCGAGATTCCTCTTTTTCTCTGCCGAGCTCCCTCACGCGGATCGGATTAGAGCATTGGCCGGCTCTGACCAAGTATGAGGAATCGTGGGAACGCTTGCTTCGTTGGTAGTCGAGATTGAGGGTTGGGTTCCTCCGAGCTAGTCTCGTCGGATCTAGGGCAAAGAGAAATCGCTCGCTCCAATTCAGGTATGAAGTTTTGGATTCGGATTATGCTTGTATGGATGACGCTGTTGGTGATCTACTTGAGTCTCTGATTGAGTTTTCGAGTTGGGATTCTGGATTCAGTATTGGTTCTTGGTGGTTTCTTGTTCGATATGGATGCTAGATTTCATTTCTGATCTGGTTGTAGGCTACGGGTGATCAGGGAATTGAATCTTGCTGTGAGGTTATGTTTTTTTTGGTTGGGTTTGTTCTGTGTGCTTGAGTTTCTGATCATTGATTTGTAGCATGCTATGCTTTTAGTCCGTGTAGTGTTCTGCCATAAGCTTCATAGGGGTTATGCGTGATCAATCTGTGTATTGGGAAGTTGCTTCTGGGTTATTAGGAAGCTGCTTCTGGGCTATTCTTGATCGATATGTTTATTCCTATTTGAATTGGTTATTCTTTCTAGATTCTGTCGTAAGCTGATTAGGTTGTGTTTAGTTTCGATTATTTTGTTTGTGAGTTCCTGATTTGTGAGTTCAGTGAGTTCAGGTAGGTTATTTCGGCTTTGTGTTCTGCCGTGGGGATGATACTGAGAGTGGTAATTGGGTGGTTACTTTAGATTTAATTGTCGATGTCACTGTATTGGATCAGTTGATGCTCGTGTTTGGTTTAGATGATGGCTTGCGATTTGATTGGATTTGGGTATAGGGAGATGAGTGTTTAATTAGGATTAATTAATTAGAATTGATCCTAATTAAATTAGATGATATATTTGGCTAATTGGTTGTATAATTAGATAAGTTGTATTTGTTTTGATGCAGGGCATTGATTTGATCCATTCGTCGTGGATATTATTTCTGGACGGGGGATTCTCGACGCCTGAACTTCTTCATATCGAGGCGGGTACCTCTTTTATGCATAGTTAGACATAGTTAGCAGTAGGGATATCTGACATCTTTATCATTGTACTCTTGCTTCAGTAGTGTATCCGTTAGCTTTACTGCTTACTGTTTCTGTATGGATCGATGCTGCACAGTTTACCTTATACCTTACGCTAGGATTTAGGTATTGGTGCATACCGGTTATCTGGACTACTGCATATCATGTAGATGACAGTAGGGATATCTGATATCTGTATCTCTGTGCTCTTGCTTCGGTAGTTGTATCCGTTAGCTTTGTTGGTGCAGAAAACACCAAAGTCAAACCTGTGTTTTAATAATGGCAACAGAGTTCAGAAGTTAAGTCTTACTTGTTATCTAACATGTCACTTAAGTGTGCAGGATACAAAGCCCTAGCGAAGGACTGCTAGGCAATTGGCAAAGGACTGCCAGCATCCAAGACCCTGGCGAAGGACTGCTAGGCGCCAGGCGAAGGACAGCTTGAGACTGAAGCCCTAGCAAAGGAATACTAGGCACCGGGCGAAGGATAGCTCGGCATCCAAGACCTGGCAACGGACCGTCAGGCAAAAGTCCAACCAGAGGAACGGCTGGCATCAGGTACACTCTCCCGAGAGGAGTAGGTGAGGACGCGTTCCCCGTCGAGGGAACAGTAGGCGTCGGTTCGACCTAGGGTTCCATTTTGGAGACCCAAAGTCAGAACCAAGACAGCTAAGGCTGTATAAACTAACCACTTAATGTTTTGTTGTGTTTTGGACTAACCCTGGATGCAGGACCGAAGGAACGAGTGTCTGCAGATCAGAGAGCCTCAAAGGAGTGAGGCAACAGCTGACCAGGGCGCCCGGAGTGTCCCGGGCGCCCCCAAGGTGAACACAAAACACACAAGTAAAAAGCACGCTTCGACAGTACATCCTGCGGGCGCCCTCGTTCTCCCGGGCGCCCCCGCTGCTCCCGGGCGTCCCCAGCGCTCCGGGCGCCCCCAACAGCAAGCATCGAAGCGCAAGCCAGCGAAGCAAGGGATAAAGTTTGACCCAGTCAACCCGGGCACCCCGAGCGCTCTGGGCGCCCTGGTCAAAGCTGATCCTTTAGTCAAAGGAATCAGAAGCTGACCGAGATCAAGCCGGATCAAATGCCACGTGGGGGGGGGGGGGGCTTCCCCGACGATCCGGGCGCCCCCAGGGCTATTTAAAGGCCCCTCGACCCCAAGCTTCTACAAGAACTTCCAATCAACGCTTCTACGCTCTTTTGCTCTCACGCTTCGCCTCGGAATCTTTCCAACTTGAGCCGACGACGTCTCGCTGCTCCGAAAAAGTCGATCTACCCCGGACGTCAGTAAAAGAGCGATTTAAGTTTACTGTACTTAATTCTGTAATAATCTTTTATAAACTATTTGCGCCTTATATAGAATTGCCCAAAGTAAACGGTCAACGACCGTGGGCCTTGGAGTAGGAGTCGACCCAGGCTCCGAACCAAGTAAAATCGACCGTGTCTCTGTGTTGTTATTCTTAATTTCCGCTGCGTACTTGCTCTAAGTTTTTCGAAAAACGATTTCCGATATTCACCCCCCCCTCTATCGGTTTTCTCGATCCAACAAGTGGTATCAGAGCGGGGAAGTTCAAACCTGGTGCAACCACCAGTTTGAAACTTTTTTTCGGATTTTTATTCTCTTTTTTTTGTACGAATTTTCGTTAAATATTTCGTTCGAATTTTTTTTAATCGAGGTTGGTGCAACACCCCTCGTTATTTCATTTTATTCATCCAACACTACTAATCCAAGACCTAGTCTTGGGAAATTTGTTTCTTTTTGTTAGTTTCTTATTTTACAGATCAAATGGTCATGCAAGAGGGATTTAGCACCGCCAGACCTCTACTTTTCAGTGGAGAAGACTTTTCCTACTGGAAAAGCCGAATGGAGGTCCACCTGAAAACTCAGGTGGACATGTGGATCATCATCCAGTCCGGACTGGAGATCCCCAAAAACGCCGAAGGAGTACCGCAGACCTACTCAGAATGGGACAACACCCTATAGCGCAAAATAGAAGCCGATGCAAAAGCAACACAAACCCTACAATGCGGCCTGACAAAAGAGGAGCTGAACCGAGTGGGGCCCTTCAACAGTGCCAAGGAGCTATGGGCAAAATTGATCGAGCTGCACGAAGGAACATCAGATACCAGGATCAGCAAGAGGGATCTGCTCCTGAACAAATTGTACACCATCAAGATGGCCGACAACGAATTAGCAGCCCAACTCCACGCACGCATACAAGAATTGATGAACGGTCTTCACACTATAGGTCACAAGGTCGAAAACCGTGACCTAATAAGGTATGCCCTAAACGCATTCCCTAGAAATACCTTGTGGGCATCTATGGTAGATGCATACAAGGTTTCAAGGGATCTCTCTAAAATTAAATTAGACGAATTGTTTTCTGAGTTAGAACTTCATGAACAGACTAACTGCAATTTGGCTGAGAAGAGTATTGCCTTTTTTGCAGGAAAAACTGGAAGATCGACAAAGAAGAAACCTCAACCTGAACCCGAGTCTACCTCAGACTCAGACGCAGAAGATGAAGAAGGAGATCAATCTGAGCTGGTCCAACTAGCCCGAAGTTATTATAAAAAATTAAAGAACCAAGCCAACACACAAAGAACAAGCCGAAGAAAGGACGAACCAGCTGAACCCGCAAACAAGCCCAACGTGACCTGCTACGAGTGCAAGAAAAAGGGCCACTACAAGTCAGAGTGTCCTAACCTAAAGGAGACTAAAAAGACGAGAAGAAAGAAAGCACTGCAAGCAACCTGGGACGAATCTTCCTCAGAAGAAGAAGAAGAGGCACCCCAGTCAAACCTACTAGCCCTGACCGCCTCAGAAGAAGTCGAGACCGAATCAGAATCAGAACAGGACGACGACAAACTGACCTTCTCAGAGGATGGCGAAATCAAGGTGAGTGGTTTTAATAGAAGTCAGTTAAACGATTTAATTTCATATCTTTCTCGAGATTTGGCGAAAGCCAAACTCCGAATCGAGTCCCTCCGACAGGAAGTAAAACTCCTGAAAGAGGGAGCTGACTCTAAACCCTCAACCGAGAAAGTTCAAGAAGGAACTCGTACTCCTCCCTGAAAACTCAGGTTAAGGATCTTAGAACGGCCTTAGAACGATTCACTTCTGGTTCCAAGGGTCTTGACATGATTCTTGGAAAACAGAAGTCCATTCTAAACCGATCCGGACTTGGCTATAGAACCAAATCCCGACAAAGATCGTATTTTGCTGTACTGAATCAGTCCAGAGGTAAAATTTAGGCATGGGTACCTAAACTGTGCCTGAACAAACCAACTGGATCAAATCAGTATTGGATCCCCAAGGGCAAGATTCACATCTTGCCTAATTATTATCGTGGCTATAGTCCAGGGGGAGCCAAATTAAAAATTATTTTTATTGTCATATAGAATTTAAATTCTTGCAATTTGCCTGATTGTTTGTTAATTTAAATTTCTGCAATTTACCATGCTTAGACTTAGGTTAGTTTAAGGACTAAATAAACTTAACTGAAACTTGACAACATAGTATTGGGTGGAGGTGAGATGATAGTACGTTAGGGAAACCAATTCTAATAAGATCAAGTTCACTTGGTCTCTTTAGACTGGTGAAACTAGCCGAAGCTACCGATCCAAAATCCAAACTAGTTAGACCAGAACTTTTTCAAAGATTAATTTTGAAAATGAAACTTCATTAAACGACTTTGTCAAGGAAAGGGTTGATGATCCAATAAGGCTACGGCCAAAGAAGGTCTAGTGCCTCGCCAAGACCTGGAAGCCAAATTTTGAATTTCAAATTCAAATTACTTTTTGTTAAATTCAAATCTAACACAAACCTTCAGTTAAGTATATATTCGAACATTATCTTTCAAAATAAACTTAACTGTTTTCAAAAATTAATGCAAAGTTTTCAAAATAAACTAACTTTTTCAAAATAATTTTATTATCAAAACCTGTCTCACAAAACCTATAAGACAAACGTGATTGAAAACCCTAGATTGGGTGAGACAGTAAAAATAAACTCAATTATAATTACTTTAATACCTATATAGTAGTCAACTTGGTCAAACCATGGTCAACATAGTCAAACCATGGTCAAAGCAGTCAAACCATAGTCAAACTATGGTCAACATAGTCAAACCATGGTCAAAACAGTCAAAGCATGGTCAAACCAATTAAACCATGGTTAAATGATGGCAAGACATAAGATTTGTCCTTACCTATACTATTCCGGGCGCCCAGGACCACACGGGCGCCCCCTCCCATACCTTTTCCTTCCCTCGAGACATAAAAGCTGCCTCTGCCTTTGACCAGGGCGCCCGGAACCATGCGGGCGCCCCCATCACTCTCAATGCAGCAAAGGCTGCAAAAGCAGCCTGATTAGGGCGCCCAGGCTGTCCCGGGCGCCCCCAACCAGTCAAAGGTACTGCCTTTGGCAGTATCCACTGACTAGGGCGCCCGGAAGCTCCCGGGCGCCCCCGTTGATGTGCCTATATAAGGCACCCGAATTCCCCTTCTCTTCCCACACCAAAATCAACTCCCTTCTTCACTTCTTTCCCTCCAAGGAGATCTTGCAAGTCTTCATCCTCAACCATGCCTCCTCGAGCCGCCCGGTATAATTTTTATTTACTTTTATTGCATTTTAATTTATTTTTTAATGCAATATCATCATGCTTCTTTTAATTTTCTTAACTTAGAAGACGCCGACCAAACCCGGCCAACCCCGGTGCCGAACCAAGTCCTGACCCTAGGTTCCCTACCCTAGAGTTATGTAATAAGTTTGCTCAAACCATTTACAAGCCTATTAAAACAAGTTATCTCAATAGGCACTTCTTTACCCAATCATGCCCCGTAGCCATGAATATTATCAACTTCTATCAATTAGATAATCTTGTCTTCTGCACTCATACCATTAATGAATCCTTATGTGCAGAATTCTACAATAACATAATTCGACAAGATAATCTCATGTTTCACACTACTGTCCAAGGGATACCTCTGTCTATAACCCCTACTCTGTTGAACCGGTTCCTTGGACTACGACTCTCTCAGTCCACATTTTGCTGCTATCCACCTAGGAATCCTCCATTTGATCCTCCCTACTCTCACATTACCTTAGATACCATCCACTCCTATTTCTATAGGGAAGCACTCCCCGCAAATAGACGTTTCCAAGCCGTTGAACTTCAGGCACAGGACTATGCCTTGTATAGAGTCCTGGTCCGCTGTATCTTACCACTTTCTACTAGAGATCTCGGGACCATGCGACCCTTTCATGCTTTCCTTCTGTACGCCCTAGTTCATCACCTTGACATAGACATTGGACTCCATATGTTTCATACTATTCTGCATGCGTCCAGTGTCACGACCCAGGGACAAGTTCATACTCCATTCTGCCACATTATCACCTCTCTCCTTCATCACCACGACCGTGACATAACCGTGGGTGAAATAACCGCTATGACGGACTTTGACGAAATATGATTTAGGAACTTCTCGTTAGCGGGTCTAGAGGTATCGGCCACCGGGGTTCTTAGTTGGAGACGACAGCAGGTCGGGGCTCCAATCGACTCAGACGAGGACGTTGACGTCGACGTTGGAGACATTGCTGCAGCAGCCTGAGCACACATCGACGAGCCCGCTCCACCGACACTCTACCAGAGAGTGACACATTTAGAGACACAGGTTCAGAGTCTCCGAGAGGAGGTCGAAGCCTATCAAATCGAGCAGATGGACGCTCGTCGAGCCGATCGAGAAGTGGCTGATGCACGATTCATTGAAATGATGGCACGATTCGATTCATGGCAGCCTGGCCCATCTGATCATCACGGTCTCTCGTCCTAGATTTGCTTAGTATTGTACCAGTACCTATTTGACTGCCCCTACTCAGTAGAGTTGACTTGTGTTTGACTGTATGACTGTGTTGAACCTTGAGTACTTGCTTTATTCTATGTTGACTAGCTTATGATTACTGGCTTCTTGTCTATTCAGCAGTTAGGATTGTGCTCTGTAGAATAGATTAACTCTACTGTTGTTTTTTTTGCTTTACTTGATTTAAAAATCAGTTTCTAAAAATAGAATTTTGAAAAACTGCTTTACTAATTTCAAAATCAGTTTGTTTTAAATCCTTTTTGACTTAGTTTTCCTTTAAAACTACCCCCTTTCAAAACTAGGGTCTTTTTCGCAAATGGACTTAGCCTAGGCCCTAACCCTAGAACTGCATGCACCTATAGACTTAGAAGCCAGCATCTCACAAGCACTTTAGGATACTTGTTGATTGATAACCTAGAAAGGGTTGAGATGCTTAGGTCTTTGCCTTAATTCAAGATGCTTTAAGTCAGTGCATTTGCAGCAATTGGGGCACTAAATACAACTTACACAGCAATCCAGTTAAGTGTCAAGTTTAGAAAATCTAACTTGAACAGAAACACTTAACTTGACTAACCCTAGCAAAAACTACTGCTTATAACAGTTAGTAAGTAGCTAAATGGGTTAGCCAGGTCCCTACAAGAGAAAATTAACTGATTTGGTCTAAGTTTTGGTTCAGTACAGCAAAATCATTTTTTTAAAGTCATTTCTTTTATGCAATTTAATTTCTGCAATATCTATCTGTTTTTGATATATGGCAAAGAGGGAGAGATAGGAAAGGAGAGAGTTCAAATTTTTCAAATTTTTTTCAAATTCTCAAAATGTTTTTTTAAAAAGTTAGCTACTTTTCAAAACCTTTCTAGAAATACTTAAGTCTTTTGTTTTAAGAAAAACCAATTATGTACTTAAGCTTATTAAGTACTAAGTTATTCAAAGTACAAACTTTTATAAGTACTTTAAGCTTAAGTTTTTCAAAACTTTTTAGCTTAAGTTTTTCAAAACTTTTATAAGTACTTTAAGCTTAGCTTAAGTTTTTCAAAACTTTTTAGCTTAAGTTTTTTAAAACTTTTATAAGTACTTTAAGCTTAAGCCTTTCAAAACCTTTATAAAGTACTTAAATTATTTTAAAGTTTACTAAGTACTTAAATTATTTTAACCTTTACTAAGTACTTAAATTATTTCGAAACTTTACTAAGTACTTAAAGTGTTTCAAAGTTTACTAAGTACTTAAAGTGTTTCAAAGTTTACTAAGAGTTTCAAGGATTACTAAGTGCTTAAGTTAAGTTTTCAAACTTTTGAGTACTTTAAACTTAAGGCTTCAAATTTTTTGTTAAGTACTCTAAACTCAAGCTTTCAAAAATTCATCTATGTACTTTTAAAACTTAAGTTATCAAAAGATTTCCAAAGTACCTAAACTTAAGTTTTTAAAATGCAAAATCATTCTAAGTAAAATTTTTTAAAAAACTTAGAACCCCACGAAGTTTTGAAAAATCTAGGGGGAGATTTTCTCCAGTGGGAGGTATTTTTATGCTTTTGTTTAAACTTAACTTTTTGAACTAGGGTTGCCATAAATCAAAAAGGGGGAAATTGTTGGTGCAGAAAGCACCAAAGTCAAACCTGTGTTTTGATAATGGCAACATGGTTCAGAAGTTAAGTCTTACTTGTTATCTAACATGTCACTTAAGTGTGCAGAATACAAAGCCCTAGTGAAGGACTGCTAGGCTCCTGGCGAAGGACTGCCAGTATCCAAGCCCTAGCAAAGGACTGCTAGGCAACTAGCGAAGGACTGCAAGCATCCAAGACCCTGGCGAAGGACTGCTAGGCGCCAGGCGAAGGACAGCTTGGGGCTGAAGCCCTAGCGAAGGAATGCTAGGCACCGGGCGAAGGACAGCTCGGCATCCAAGACCTGGCAACGGACCGTCAGGCAAAAGTCCAACCAGAGGAACGGTTGGCATCAGGTACACTCTCCCGAGAGGAGTAGGTGAGGACGCGTTCCCCGTCGAGGGAACAGTAGGCGTCGGTTCGACCTAGGGTTCCATTTTGGAGACCCAAAGTCAGAACCAAGACAGCTAAGGCTGTATAAACTAACCACTGAATGTTTTGTTGTGTTTTGGACTAACCCTGGATGCAGGACCGAAGGAACGAGTGTCTGCAGATCAGAGAGCCTCAAAGGAGTGAGGCAACAGCTGACCAGGGCGCCCGGAGTGTCCCGGGCGCCCCCAAGGTGAACACAAAACACACAAGTAAAAAGCACGCTTCGACAGTACATCCTGCGGGCGCCCCCGCTGCTCCCGGGCGCCCCCAACAGCAAGCATCGAAGCGCAAGCCAGCGAAGCAAGGGATAAAGTTTGACCCGGTCAACCCGAGCGCCCCGAGCGCTCCGGGCGCCCCGGTCAAAGCTGATCCCGAAGTCAAAGGGATCAGAAGCTGACCGAGATCAAGCCGGATCAAATGCCACGTGGGGGGGGGGGGCGCCCCCGACGATCCGGGCGCCCCCAGGGCTATTTAAAGGCCCCTCGACCCCAAGCTTCTACAAGAACTTCCAATCAACGCTTCTACGCTCTTCTGCTCTCACGCTTCGCCTCGGAATCCTTCCAACTCGAGCCTACGACGTCCCGCTGCTCCGAAAAAGTCGATCTACCCCGGACGTCGGTAAAAGAGCGATTTAAGTTTACTGTACTTAATTCTGTAATAATCTTTTGTAAACTATTTGCGCCTTATATAGAATTGCCCAAAGTAAACGGTCAACGACCGTGGGCCTTGGAGTAGGAGTCGACCCAGGCTCCGAACCAAGTAAAATCGACCGTGTCTCTGTGTTGTTATTCTTAATTTCCGCAGCGTACTTGCTCTAAGTTTTTCGAAAAACGATTTCCGATATTCACCCCCCCTCTATCGGTTTTCTCGATCCAACAAGCTTTACTGCTTACTGTTTCTGTATGGATTGATGATGCACAGTTTACCTTATACCTTACGCTAGGATTTAGGTATTGGTGCATACCGGTTATCTGGATTACTGCATATCATGTAGATGACAGCAGGGATAGATAGTGGATGATGCATGGGATAGTGACATGCATCATTATTGCACGTAGCATAGGAGACGACCTTTGACTCCCTGGAGATTGAGATGAGCCGTCGTACTTGCTACTCGTGTAGGGGCATATGTAGGCGACCTTTGACTCCCCTAGTGGTTGAGATGGGCCGTCAGACCTGCCACATGACCTGTCGTGTAGCCCCGTTGGCAGACCCGGCGCTGCAGCAGGTCCCCTACCTATCCGATGATAGCAGGGACGTTTAGAGCGTTACTTCACCCGATGGTGGGGTACGTTTATGGTCTCCGACCCTACCCATTCGGTCTCGCGTGTATCGCCTTATAGACCGTCTGTTCGTGCAGGGAAGACTAGGTCAGAGCCCTACCCACTCGGTTCGCGTGCTTCTGTGACCTATACCGACTGGCGTCAGGGGTGACCCATGTTGCATCATGAGCATGCTATGCATTGATGCATTTGGTTGTGTTTGCTGCACTTGATTGTTGCACTTGGTTGACATGCATACTACCGGGTTTGGATCGACGCAGGTAGGTATGTAGTTCCTTTACTGCTTATGGTTCAGTTCTGCATTTCTTTTTACTGCAGTTATCTTCAGTATTGTGATAGATAGATAGACGGTGACTTACTGCTAGTATTTCTTCCTGTGCATATTAGATTGTATTTGCTGAGTTCTTAGGACTCACCCCGTTAGCCCTATTTTTATCTTTTCAGGATGATCGTCTGGATTGCCCGGCAGCCTGTCCCAGTTCATGTGTCTCCGAGACGATTTCTGCGGGTGTTCTGTGTTTCTGTTGTGGTACATGTTGGTACCCTTTTCTTTTATTCGTTTTTGTTTTTTTTCACTTCCGCTGTCATATGTTGTGCTCTGTTGTGTCGTCCATTTTGTGGCAGTATAGTTGTACTTTTGTGTGCCATGGATGCCTCGATTCCGTTTTGGTTTTATCGTAAGTCGTACCGGTACGCAGCTTTGTCGTCGTTTTCGTTTTCGTTTTATACAGTCGCTTGTTCCAGCCCTATAGGCTGCGGTACAAGCAGGCTGAGGTAGTCGTGGTGATTAGGTTTTCGGATTGTCCGCCGGGACGAGGGAGTAGCTGTTCGGTCGGTATCGGACGAGCGGCTCCTCGGGGCGTGACAATTTATTTGGTATCAGAGCAAGGTTCTCGAGATACCTTGTGGTCTTGTGGGTGCTTTTCCGGATTTTGTGTTGGGGTCGTTTTCTCGATAGACATGATTGGGACATGGCAGCGATTGGACATCTCCAGGCGACACGAGGTATACGTCACGACTCATTTACCTCTTCTGGTATTCACTGTCTAGTGTAGGGTTGGACATTTTATTATTTTGGTGGGATTGTATATCGACTTATATTCTTTACCGGTAGGTACTTGTAGATATGTTTTGGCTGGAAGACATGTAGTCGATCCGTTTTATTTGCGACCATGTTGGGAGTCGATTATAGGTGACTGGTTGACATGTTGCCGACTCGTCTAGGATGCAGAGAATGTTGATTCTCGAGTAGCACCGATATATGGTCGGAAGACGAGGGTCGAACCTGTCAATAACCTATCGGAGGTTAAGGAAATCAAGTTATAGAATTCTTGTCCCATACCAATTGTATACTAGTATCAGTTGTTATCGACTGTGCGGGACATGGAGACTGCATATTGATACAGTGATGATTTCTCCTATATCGGGGAGTTTTAGACTTCTGGTCTGCTTGTGCTGAGTTAGGTGACCTAGAGGGTACGAGTGAGTACACGACCTGCATTGATGCAGGAAGTGTAGTACTAGCTATATACTATAACTGATAGTAAAAGATCGATATAGCTGGAATATGAGTATGACTTTCATAGATATATATCTTTGTGGTATTTTGGTGTATATCATAGTAGATATATATCTCTTGAGTATCACTTATTCTTTTGTATACTCTACCTTGGATAGGTTGGATGGATATTTTCCGAGAGGGATTGGATAGCGATTCCCACAATGTTAGGGTGGGTATCCATTGACTTGGAGGTAGCTCGATTGACACCTAGTCAAGCTTTTCCAAATCACCATTATGGTCAAGGTTGACTAAGGAGATGATCGGATGACACGTTGTGAATTCGATTGTATAGTGGAGAATATTGATTCTTCAATGGTACCGACTGGTCTGTTGGGAAGCTAGGGTTACATCGGACGACAACCTATTGGAGCTTGCGTATCGTAGTTGGCTCGACCGACATAGGATCGATCCACTTTAGCTCATGGAACTATGGGTGGTTAGGGTTGTTTATTTCTGTTCAGATATCTTAGATGGCATGTTATGACGATCATGACCTGCACACATTGTCATATGCAAGTAGTGGCTATCGGAGGGTGCTCACAGATGCCCTTTCGAGACTCTGCCCGGTCACCCCTGAGGAGTGAGTCCGATGCATTGTAGCAGTCAGGGATTCCTCCGGGTGTGTGCAGTTGTTCTGTCGTGTCTCCGGCCGGTCACTCATGGGTAGTGATGGTGGTGCGTGGTAGCAGCAGAGATGGTATTGGTTGTTTATCATGTCAATTGTTAGAGGATAGCGATATCCTATTCCCGTGAGGCTTTTTGAGCTTGGATTCATTATACTTGGTTAGATAACCTAAATAGTACAGTCAAATGTGACTTGTACCGATCCGGGGGAGTGTAGAGCTAGTTGCTTGACACTTACGGGATTATTGCTCGTACTTGGTTTGGATAACCAAGAAGGTACCTTTGGACTTCTGGTTTCTGCAGCGATGCAAATCACTTACGAGACTGAGTTACCTTTACGTGAAGACACTAAGGACGGTACTCAGGAAACAAATAATTACTTTACGATTACTTTGGGATACTCCTAAGAGATTGTGTCTCTACCACCTTTTGGAGCGGAGTTGGAGTATATCGGGTTATGAGACGACGGTTAGTCGACTGATCTGACGCTGTTCTAGCCTATGAGGTATCATGACTCATAGACTTGTCGTACGTGTTAAATATTCTCGATGATACATCGAGAATTTAGGAACGGATGTGGTGCGGTGAATTTGGTGTTGCTGCGTAACACCTAAGAAATTCGACCGTAATCGGTAGAGGTTATCGAGGACGGGCTTTGAGGGGTAGACCGTTGGTTGTCAAGCAAGGGTGGTTACGATTTGCCCCCCAAACCAGTCCATGTGGTGATTTATTGGCACCAGAGACGACGAGATTCCAGTTACCTCCTCGTCTCGGGCCCAGAGGTTCAGGCATGTGAATGTTAGAGATTCCTATTGTCACTGGGCCGTACTGAGGACAGTGGTACCCCTGGGCTCTTGGATGTTCTCGTAGTCCGAGAATTTTCAGACGTATGTCCGAAAGAGTGTACTAGCGTTTTGTATGGCGGGAAAATTTTCTGACCTATTTACGGAGGAGCTTCCTTGATTGTCTCACTTAAGAGGCAAGTGAGGCTCACCGTTCTGGGTTTGTGTGTTTTGCAGGTAATACGGAAGATATGGAGACTTGAGGCGTTTCCGTTGGTGGACCGATATGGGGAAAGATATCGTGGATGTTGTGGTTAGATATCTGGTATGTTAGTAGATGAAGGCTGAATCTTAGAGACTCGCTGAGTTATCGAGACGATTCTAAATTATGGTTGGAAATGGAACCGGTATT
>JAGFNQ010002624.1:30175-188287 GCA_024364735.1 Boesenbergia rotunda | reverse complement strand
GGTAAAACTTTCGAAATTAAGGGCATGGTTGGGATTTCGAAAAGCTGAATGGATTTTTCTGCAAAAGGCCATCCCTTATAAAGTTTTTTTTCCCCATTTGCGCGTGACCTAGCCACACCAAATATCTTCGATCCTTCCTCTCCTCTTCGCCTCCCGCCGCAGCCAGGAGAGACCGAGACCTTCTTCTTCCTCGCACGCCCTAAATCTCAGCCAAGCGACCTCAGCGCATCGGTTTCTTCTTCGCCTTCTTCTTCTTCCCTCTTCCGTTCGGCGCGCCGCGAGCCTACGGCGTTGCCTCCGCTCCGGCTGGTTGATAGGGGTTTTACTGACCTACGCCGGAGTTTCCTCTCGAGCGAACGCTGATCACGCCACTGCCGGAAAACACGAGAAGGGTTTTCGGAGGACTGCGGAGTAGAGGGAGTCGTCGTTTCCAAGCAGGGGAAACTGTGGGAGAGCATATTTCCTTCGACGAGCACCGTTTCTCCCAGATTGTGCGATTCGAGCAGGGATCTAGGGTTTTCAAAGGTATGATTTCTGGTGGTCATCCTGATTTTGCTTGCGTCTGCGACCCAGTGCATTGATGTTGGGATTTCAATATCTATTTTCGCCTTGATTGGATTCTGGGTTTCCATTTCCGAATATAGCGTTGTTCTTGAGTGTGATTTGGGATTGTTAACCCTGTGGATGCGTTAGGTGATCAATTCGAAGTCGATCTCCGTTCTTTGTTGGAATTGGAATTGTTTGGTTGTGAATTGGGTTGATACAATTAGAGATTTGTTGTTGTGATCGGTGTAGAGTTGTATCTGTTTTGTGTTGTTATAGCTGATCTAATTAGGTGTGTTGGATTTTGGTAATGAGTTCCTCTGTTTGATCTTTGTCGTGCCTCTGATGGATGATTATTGCAAATTGGGTATTGGATCAGTGTTAAACCTTTAACCCATCTTGCTGTAAGCTTAGTGATCTCAGGTTTGTAATTAGAGTTTTGATTAGGATTAGGCTAAACCTAAGTTGAGTCTAAGTCCTATAACTCGGGGTAATTTGGGATTAGTTAATCGCAATTGACCCTAATTAATCAAATGGCGTTTGATTAGGATTAATTGATTAGGATTAATCCTAATTAAACTAGAAGTTATATTTGGCTAAGTGATTGTGTATTTGATGCAGGATATTGAGTGTCGCGGCTATCTTCATCGCGGCTATTATATTTGGACGCGGGTTTCTCGACGCCTGGATTTCTTCATATCGAGGCGGGTACCTCTTTTATGCATAGCTAGACATAGTTAGCAGTAGGGATATCTGATATCTTTATCTCTGTGCTTTTACTTCGGTAGTTGTATCTGTTAGCTTTACTGCTTACTATATCTGTATGGATTGATGATGCACAGTTTACCTTATACCTTACGCTAGGATTTAGGTATTGGTGCATACCGGTTATATGGACTACTGCATATCATGTAGATGACAGCAGGGATAGATAGTGGATGATGCATGGGATAGTGACACGCATCATTATTGCACGTAGCATAGGGGATGACCTTTGACTCCCTGAAGGTTGAGATGGCCGTCGTACTTGCTACTCGTGTAGAGGCATATGTAGGCGACCTTTGACTCCCCTAGTGGTTGAGATGGGCCGTCAGACCTGCCACATGACCTGTCGTGTAGCCCCGTTGGCGGACCCGGCGCTGCAGCAGGTCCCCTACCTATCCGATGATAGCAGGGACGTTTAGAGCGTTACTTCACCCGATGGTGGGGTACGTTTATGGTCTCCGACCCTACCCATTCGGTCTCGCGTGTGCATTATCGACCGTCTGTTCGTGCAGGGAAGACCAGGTCACAGCCCTACCCATATGGTCCCGCGTGTGCATTATTGACCGAGGCGTCAGGGGTGACCCATGCTGCATCATGAGCATACTGTGCATTGATGCATATGATTGTGATTGTTGCACTTGATTGTTGCACCTGGATGACATGCATACTACCGGGTTTGGGATCGACGCAGGTAGGTATGTAGTCCTTTTACTGCTTATGGTTCAGTTCTGCATTTCTATTTACTGCAGTTATCTTCAGTATTGTGATAGATAGATTGACGGTGACTTACTGCTATTATTTCTTCCTATGCACATTAGACGGTATTCGCTGAGTTCTTAGGACTCACCCCGTTGGCTATATTTTTTCTCTTATCAGGATGATCGTCTGGATGGTTCAGCAGCCTGTCCCAGTTCATGTGTCTCCGAGACGATTTCCGCGTGTCTTTTGGTTGTAGTACATGTTGGTACCCTTTTCTTTTATTCATTGTATTTCTTTTCATTTCCGCTGTTGGTATGTTATACTCTTTTGTGTCGTGTATTGTTACGGCAGTATAGTTGTACTTTTGTGTGCCATGGAGGTTTCGATTTTGTTTTTGGTTTTGTCGTAAGTCGTACCGGTACGCAGCCTTGTCGTCGTTTTTGTTTTATCTTATTACAGTCGCTTGTTTCAGCCCTATAGGCTGCGGTACAAGCAGGCTGAGGTAGTTGTGGTGGTTAGGTTTTTGGATTGTCCGCCAAGACGAGGGAGTAGCTGTCCGGTCGGTATCGGACGAGCGGCTTCTCGGGGCGTGACACTTGTATCTCGAGTCGGGAGGTTTCCGGAGCAGAGCGCGAGCGTAGAAGAGCATGAATGCGTTGGAAGAATTGATTTTATGAAGCCTTGGGTTCGAGGGCCGTTTTATAGCCCTTGGGGGCGCTCGAACGTCGGGGGAACCCCCCCCCCCCCCACGTGTCAGCTGATCCAAGTTGCACTCGGTCAGCTTTGATCCCTTCAAACTCAGGATCAGACTTTGACGGGGGCGCCCGGGACGCTGGGGGCGCCCGGGTTGACTGGGTCAGGCTCTTATCCTGTTGGCTTCTCGCTGGCTTGCTTCGTTAGCTTAAGCTGGGGGGGCCCGGACCATCCGGGGCGCCCGGGAGCATGGGGGCGCCCGGGAGCACGGGGGCGCCCTGCTTATGAACTGCCGAATCACTCTTTTTGCTTAGTCTGTTTTGTGTTGCCCTTGGGGGCGCCCAGAACACTGGGGCGCCCTGCTCAGCTGCTGCCTTTCTCCTTTAAGGCGTTCTGAGCTGCAATGACTCATTCCTTCGGTCCTGCATCCAGGGTTAGTCCAAAACAAGTACAAAGCAATAGAGTATTAAGTTTATACAGCCTTAGCTGTCTTGGTTCTGACTTTGGGTCTCCAAAATGGAGCCCTAGGTCGAACCGACGCCTACTGTTCCCTCAACGGGGAACGCGTCCTCACCTACTCCTCTCGGGAGAATTTACCTAATGCCAACCGGCTCCTCCGGTTGGACTTTTGCCCAGCAGTCCTTCGCCAGGTGCCTAGCTGTCCTTCGCCAGGTCTTCAGTTCCAGGCAGTCTTTCGCCTGGTGCCCAGCAGTCCTTCGCTAGGTCTTCAGTTCCAGGCAGTCCTTCGCCTGGTGCCCAGCAGTCCTTCGCTAGGGCTTTGTATCTTGACATTCCTTCTCCAGGTGCCTAGCATTCCTTCGCTAGGGCTTTGTATCCTGGCAGTCTTTCGCCAGGTGCCTAGCAGTCCTTCGCTAGGGCTTAGGGTTTCGCTGCCTAGCAGTCCTTCGCTAGGTGCCTAGCAGTCCTTCGCTAGGACTTTGCTTCCTGGCAGTCCTTCGCCAGGTGCCTAGCAACCCTTCGCTAGGACTTTTCCTGCACACTTGAGTAACATTGTTAGATCACCAATAATACTTAACTTTGAACCCTTTATCAATATCAAAACAAGGTTCGATATGATATTTCCTGCACCAACAATCTCCCCCTTTTTGATTTATGGCAACACGATTCAAAGTTAAGTAAAAATTACAACAGTTTAAGCAAGAAGGTTAAGACCACTAAAACATAGCAATTCTGAACAGTCTAAAACCAATGTAATTTGAACAGAAATTTTTTTTTTCTCATACTCCCCCTGAATCATTGTGTTATAAAATACTTGTTATAAAATACTTAACACTTAACTTTGACCTTTCCTCCCCCTTTGACATATATCAAAAACAAACATGGGTGAACAAGGTAAAGTTTTTAAAAAAGTTTTTGCAAACCTAAATTTTGTTACAAAACTTTTACTTGGCTTTGCAAAAAGAATTTTACTTAGGCAAAATTTTGAAGCTAAATTTCCCTAATAAATGGTTCAACTTTGAGAATTGGGAAACAATTTGTTTTAAAAACTTTGCTTGGAAATACTTTGTGTATTTTGAAAAACAAAATCTTTTTAGAAAAATTTTTATACAAGTTTTTCACTAAAACAAACATTTGCCAAAATTTAAAAAAATCTTTGCTCAGGCAAATTTTGTTTACTAAGGAAAAATCTACTTAGAAATATTTGCAAAAAGATGCTCTTAGAAATTTTTGAAAGCACACTTAGAAATTCAACTTTACTTTTTGAATAAGAGAAAACTTTTGAAAAACATTTTGATTTTGAACAATTTGAGCTTTTTCTCTCCTTAGCTGTTTATTAATAAAGAAATATATTTTGAAATAAGTCTTAAGAGAGAAAATTTGTATCAGAGCCTGTGAGTTTTGAAAACATAAAAATACTTAGTATAACTCTTGAAAGCCTAGCAAAAGCTTAAATTGCACCAACAAAGCTCCACTTTGAAAGTTATTGTGCAATTTTGAAAAAAGATTTTGTATTTATAGGCAAATCTTTAGAAAATTCACGTACTTAGAATACTATTGCCTTAGAAAAGTATTAGTACTTTTGAAAACATTATATTTTGAAAAATAGAAGTACTTTTGAAAGATATTATGCAATTTTTAAAAATATGCAAGTACTTTTAAAAAACACAGATTGAGCTTTTTTGGAAAGTCTAAGTACTGTTTTTGAAAACTATTAGACTTTGAAAAATATAAATAATTTTTGAAAAGTATTATGCATTTTGAAAACATAATATTTTACTTGACTAGGTTTCTTTTCCAGTCTGACACAATCCTAGGAAACCTTGTTGACTACAAGAACATTTTCCTAAGTGTCCTGAAAATTTCTCCAAACTCAAGAAAATTTCAAAAAGTATTTCAAAAAGGATTTACTAAGTCACAAAAACATTTTGAGAAATAGAATATTGGTATTTTTAAAAGCAAATTAGTTGTATTTTCAAAAGAACTTTGAAAACTTGTGTATTAACACAACTTATTTTGAAATGTTTAATAGTTCTTTTAATTTACCTCCCCCTAAACTTGACATAGTCCTTGGAAGCTTGTTGACCACAAGTATTTTTCCTCTGTGTCTTTAGGGTTTGTCAAAATCAAAAGCACAATTCTTAAAATGACTTTTGAAGTATTAACATTTTGAAAAAAAATGATTGTTTGAAAGACATATGATAGCATAGTTTTCGAAAAACATGAGTGATAGTTTGAAAACATAGTATTTTTAAACTTCTTCTTTTAATTTGAACTCCCCCTAAACCTGACACAGTCCTAGGAGGCTTGTTGACCACAAGTTAATCCTCCTCTTAGTCTTAGGGTTTGATTCAAACAAAAAGGGAAGAAAACTAAGTTTAAAAAAAAGTATTTTGTTTTAATGATTTGAAACATAATTTCATTCTCCTATTTGAGAAAATGAATATAGAAAACTGAAAAGGGGAAATGATTTAAAAAACCCATTTCTAAGTGACAAAACAGGATATCCTTAACTGTTTTGTGAGATGCATATTTTGATAGAAAGATTTATTTTGAAGAGGTCATGATTAATTTTGAAAAGTTAAATTAATTTTTTAAACCCAATTTTAAATTTATTTTGAAAAGAGATATTTGAATCTAAAATTAACTGAAAATTTATGTTAGATTCGAATTTAACAAAGAGTAAATTGAATTTGAATTTCAAAAATTGGCTTCCAGGTCTTGGCGAGGCACAAGACCTTCTTTGGCCGTAGCCTTATTGGATCATCAACCCTTTCCTTGACAAAGCCTTTTAGTGAAATTTCATTTTCAAGATTACTTTTTGAGAAATTCTGTCTAACTAGTTTGGGTCTTGGATCGGTGGTTTCGGCTAGTTTCACCGGTCTAAAGAGACCAAGTAGTGTATACTTGACCTTATTAGAATTGGCTTCCCTAACGTACTATCATCTCACCGCCACCCAATACTATGTTGTTCAAATTTCAGTTAATTGATTTAGTCCTTATACTAACCAATCCTAATTCTAAGAAAGAAAAAAAATCAAGCATGACAAAAAAATGAGCTAAGTTATATCATAATTGAAGGAAGTGCTTCGTTAGAGCTAATCATTTCCTAGTCAAGGTTGCTGACAATACTCTTTTCCACTGATGTGAGCATATCGCCGGAATTAGTATCTAGAGTCACCAATAGGAAAATCATCTCCGAGCTTGTCAAGTTGAGCAAGGATAACTCCTTGGGAATGCGAATGTCAGCTTATGAGGGAAGGAATAGCCTATACACGACAGGTGCTCTTCCTTTTGAGTCAAAAGAGTTCACGGTTTCGTTGCCTCAAGAAGTCATTCAAGCCCTTGATATTGCTCTCAGGGAGTCTCCTTATGTCAGGTATGTTGGTGCAATTTGTACTAATAGTTAAACCTGAGTTTTGATGAATGACAAATAGGTTAAAGTTAGACTTGCTTTTGGTTTTGACCTCTTTACTAAGTGTGCAGGATTGAAAGACTTAGGACCTGACACCAGGCTGAAGTCCAGGGTGGTTGAGTCCTGGCGGGAAGTCCAGGGTGGTTTCCAGGGTGGTTGAGTCCTGGCGAGAAGTCCAGTTGGGTTCACGGGGCCTGACAACTGGCTGAAGCCCAAGTTGGTTGAAACTTGGCAAAAAGACCAGGGTGGTTGAGCCCTGGCAGGAAGACCTGGTGGGTTAAGAAGTTGAGTAGTGCTGCACGAGGTAAGTGAGGTAAGTCACTGGAGGAGCGAACCAGTGAGGACGGGTCCTATTTTAGGACTGTAGGCGCGGTCCAACTTAGGCCCATTTTGGTGACCTCGGTTGAGTCTTGGTTAGATCCTTATCCAGGTTTGGATGGGGTCTAATTAACTCTAAATGCATTAACTCTATTTTACAGAATTTATTTAATTAGATTCTAAATGCATTAACTCTATTTTACAGAATTTATTTAATTAGATTTTGTAGTTGAATTTTATAAAATTATTCCTTATCTAAAGCCTTGGTGGAGGATAAATTATCATTTAAATTATTCGTATTTCCTTCTTTTTAGAGAATAAAATTATTCCTACTAATGCTTAAAATTCTCACGTAAAGCTTAGCTGGAAGGATAAAATCTCCTTTTAAATTATTAATAAAATTGTAAGAGGATAAAATCTCTCGGTTAACTTTTCAATATTCTGTATTTATATTTTATTTAAATTATTTTCTTAACTGAAGCAAAGGATAGAAACATTATCTTTTTTTAATTATTTTATCTTGTTGATGGATAAAATTTGAGCTGAGAAGATCATGCATCGAGGCACTATAAATAGAAGCAAGCAAGCCCTCTAACAAATAAGAAAATTTGATTCTGGTTCAAGCTTTGGCGCTCTCTTGCTTCCACGCTCCTCTGCTGCGGTTTGTGCTTTGACTCGACGCTGTCCGACCGCTGCTGGAAGATCGCTCCCAACACCCAAGCTGCTTCAGATAAATCTAAGTGTTGGGTAACGAATTTTTTTTCTGCACTTAAATTATTTAAGGGGGAAGTGTAGGGCTGTTACACTTCCGCCCAATCTTGTATTCGAATCACTCTATCGGTAGTTTGTCGATAGAGGTTTTTAGTGGATTGCCCACAGGAAAGGTTCAAGGAACCTGGGCCTTCGAGTAGGAGTCAGCGAAGGCTCCGAACGAAGTAAAACTCCTCGTGTAATTTTTTTTATTTTTCGCTTTCGCATTTCGTTTTAATTTTTCCGCTGCGCACGTTATAAAAAGCATCGTACAATTTTCTATCGACTCTGATTTTATAACGAAGATTTTAAAAGTCACGTGATTCACCCCCCCTCTCACGTGCATCGGTCCTACAAGGTATACTTCAGTAGAACGTTCTTTCTTCTTCCCGTGTTTTGGGGATCAGACACCCATTGCAGAAGACTTAGAATGCTAAAGGGAAGGTTTGTTTTATGATATCTTTTGCTGCTTGCAAAATGCTGGATGACGCGTCTTTTGAATTCAGCAAACTCTCGCACAGACCCCTCTGGGAGTCTATCGAACCACCGCTGAGCGGGCCCTGCCAGGGTGGTCAGGAACTCTCGGCACTTGATATCATCCGTGTATTGATGCAGCAAAGTTGCATTCTCAAACTTCATCAGGTGTTCCTCTAGATCTGTAGCTCCTTCATATTCTGGAATGGACAAGAGCTGGAAATGCTTGGGGACTGGCTCTTGCAGAACTTGACTAGAGAAGGGGAATTCAATGCGCTCGGCCGGAGCCTGGATAATTGGAGCCTTCCCTTTGTTGATTCTTGCTTGGCTGGAAGAGACTTCCACTGGGTCGGACTGTCCCGCACCCTCAGACGGGCCGAAGAGTGCTCAGGGAAAGTGAGGGTTGTCACCTGGGCGAACTCCTTCTGTGCCAACGTGAGTCGTTGGCTTGGCAGGGCCCTCCTGCTTCGGGTGGGCGGCCATCTTCTGCTATGCTGCTAACTTCTGAGCTTTAGCTGCTACCAGCAAATCAAGGTCTTCTTGTGAAAGAGTAACGGTCACCCGGTTGGAATCACTCATCTTCGACTTTCGATCAGGCTGAATTCCCACAGACGGCGCCAAATTTGATCATGTCGACAAGTGAAGATTGGTTCTCACTCGGCTGACTCGGTCTGACCAAGATGACCCGGTCTGCTGTAGCGTGGGGGGTCGAGGTTGTTGGGGCAATCAGCCCTATGATCTGGAGGATCATGGTGTTTTGATGTGTGTGAGCAATATGGTTAAGTTAGGGTTTGTTGTTGGACTAATGTGTGTACATGAGTGTGCAGGTGTACAGGTACACATGGACTTGATTGATGTCTTCAGGTGAAGGATGACATGGAGGCAAGCTAGAGGCTCGCGTGCACATCCGAGGGACCGTGGATAGCAGGGACGATGAGCCGAGGGACGCGGACTTTGAGGCGTACGTGAAGGGTGACATGGAGGCAAGATGGAGGCTTGCGTGCGCATCCGAGTGACGAGGGCCGAAGATGAAGAAGGCGTGAAGGCAACAGTCGAGGCTGCTGGTGAAGAGTCAACCAGGTTGTGAGGGTCTGAGTATGAGTGTTTGTACTCAGGGGCTAAGCCGGGAGGGTTCGAGTGCGGAGTGAAATGTACTCGGGAAGTGTAACCCTAGGCTTAGGTTCGGACCAGTCGACTGCCCTGGGGGCAGTCGACTGGAGTTGATTGGAACAACTGATTGGATTTGAACGTTGTACTGTAACGGTCGAATCTGAGGGGCAGTCGACTGGTAGCGGTTGTTTCATACTCGAGCTCTATTTAAAGGAGCTCGTTTCAGGCAACTATCTCCTGGCGAAACTTGCTTGGTCAAAGCTAGTTAGTAGCCTTGTGATCTCAGGTAGTGTCCAGAGTTTGTGGAAAGGTTTCTCCACCTACAAGGAGCTACGCGATCTAGCCGGAGGTGCTCCGGGGAATCATCTACCGACGGATTAGGGATCGCCCACCTTACGAGCAGCCGTGGAGTAGAAGTTTATCTCCGAACCACGTAAATCGTAAGTGTTCTTCATAGTTAGTTTTAGTTTTACTTTAGATTTCCGTTTGCGCAACTAACCGTATAGGAAGAACGATCCAAAAGTGTTATTCACCCCCCTCCCCTTTAGTAACCGGAACGATCTAACAGGGGTCAGGCTCAACCACGGGGTCAGATACCACTCACTCGGGTTAGACCAAAAGCGAGAGCACACGAAGAGAGGGCAAAGGTTCCAAATGACAGCAATCCCCTCTTTGGAGCCCCAATGGGAGTTTATATAGGGGAGACGAAGCTCTCTGCCTTGTCAGAGCTGTCATGCCTCATTAAGGAATGGTCAGTTGACAGACTGAACTAATGGCAGCCTTAGTTGCTCTGTGAGACTGCCACAGTCGCTTGACAGTCTGTTCAGGTTGTCCTCTCTGACCCCAATTAATGTTGGTGGTTCTGTCAGGTCATGATTATGTCAGAAATCCTTTTTTGACAATGGGAAGATTCGGATGATCTTTACTGCTGTTGCGACCCTTCGCTCACTCTGGGTCGGCCACCCTGGGTCTGTCACTCTGGAGCGGCTACCCTGGGTCTGTCACTCTGGGTCGGCCACCCTGAGTTTGACACTTTGGTCCTGGCCAAATCCAGGTCAGGCTCATCAGACCAAAGTTAACCCAGCTTAATCTTATTCAACCCATGCCTAATCCAATCGGGTCCTTAATCCACTCTGAAAATTTACTTGTCCGGATCAGTTTCGTTTAGGGTCTAAGCATCCACGAAACCTTCGATTCGTTTACAATTTGCAGTAAGAAAATTTGTCATAATTTTTTAAAAAATATAAAATTGATAGAGAGATCAAATATTTTATCTCCTGCGTTTTTTGTTTGTATGTTCCCATTCAATGTATTAGTCGACATTGGCGATGAAGACACGAGACAAAATGTGATCGTGGAGTTCATATTTATATGAATATTATGATAATAAAATTTAAGACTAATTTCTAACGAATAAAAAAAACCTAATATTTATTTTTCTCGTACAAAAATTACTAGGCGGGAATTAAATATGTTTTATGATTTGTTTTCTTATAAAGGGTGAGGGACAGCCACGCGAAGAAGTCTTTTGCTGTCGCCTCGACAAAGTTTACGTGTCCGTTTATTAATTATAATATTAAATTAACTTAAAATTTTTTATGATTTATGTTTTAAGGTATCCTTAATAATTTAAGGTTAGAATTATAATATTTACCATATCATTATATTAATATTAATATTTTTATTCTCTTATATTTATTTAATATTTAACATTTATTATTTATAGGATCTATGTACTATATACATAATATATCACATATACATTCTCTCACGTACATATTCTTTATTTTCAATTTCATTTACACAATTTGAATGATTATTATTTAAAATAAATAATAATAATATTTTTAAAAGGAGGGAGCCGAGAGGGAGGTGTTTAAAGATTTAAATGAGAGTGATTGGGAGGGAGATATTTGAAGATTAAAATAAGAATCGTAACATGATGAGTATTTATAAATAAAAATTTATTTATTTTATTAAAATACCATTTCATAACTGTTGTGAGCTTTTATTAGCCGTTTAGGCGACTGTTATCGATTTTCTATAAATTACGACTATCCCAATCGATTAAAGATATCTCCAATCGTAACCCCCAATGTGCCATAATCGATTGGGAGCAAGGGGCACGATTGTGGCACCCCAATTGTTGCCCAATCGATTGGGGGAGGGATATCCTTAATAATTTCTTAATCGATTACGGATATCCCAATCAATTAGAGATGTCATATCATCTCGTCTTTTTAGTCGGTGAACATATTTAAACATCTGATTGCATTTATTGCATCAACTCTTTAACGCAAATGTCACAATAATATTAATGCGTGTGATCTATTAATGGAGTATTCTAACGCTAAATTAACGTACTATTACGCACGGTCTTATTCATTGATTTTAAGACAGATGAATAGAGACATTGAGGGAAGAACTTTGTCACGACAAAATATATTATACAAAGTATGAAATTTTGAGCGGCGAAAAACAAATTGATAATGACAATAAGGGCGTCTTTGAAATTTTACAAATAATAAATATATAAATTTTTTAGACCACCAATTTGATCCAGCCATCTGTCCTCATCCTTCCAGTGGCCTCGTTCGTCGGCGCCGAGTGACGACGAGTCGGCGTTCAACTCCGCGTCCTCCTCCGTCATCGCGTTCGAGAGCATCTCTGATCAGAATGGCCACCGTGGGGACGATCGATCCGAGAAGGGCAGGATCGTAATCTGGCTTTGAGCTGGCAGATTCATCGTCTCATGTTTTTGTTGTTTCCTTGTTCGCGGAGTCACTCTAATTAATCTCACAAGTATATAAAGCGCGGCGCAGATAAAGGCAGTAGTCAACGACGTTTTCCCCTTTTGGCGGAGTTCTTCTTCGGCGCCCTTAGGGTAAGCCCTTCTTCCTCCCCGTTATGTCGACGTCTTCGAATCAGTTCGTTTTTTGCTGTCGTCGTCGTCGATTCGTTTCGACTAGTCGTCGCTGATCCCATTGATTCCCAATCGGTTGGTTTCTGAAAGATGCGATTGCGTGCGTTTCCCAGTAATCTTAATGCTGTTTCAAGCTTTTAGTTGTTTCTACTTCCGATTCGTCCGCGCTTGGCTTATCGAGGTATTTTGATGGTGCTTGGCGATCTCAGTTCCGTTTTTTTTTTTTGGTTCTAGGTTTTGTTATCCATGCGGATTTTTGTTAAGTTTACACGATTTCTTATTAAAATTAGGAATTTAAAAAAAAATACACCAGATTTCTCATGCATTAGTCGGAGTTTGCATTTGACCTGTAAAAGTCTCTATTTTTTTTACCGTGTTTGTTATTTGCGATGAAGAGTGTTGTTCGATTAGGGTTTATTGACTTGTAATAGTCGTCTCTCAGGCTTGCTAATGAGAATCCGCAAGCCATGGACAGTGGAATTGGAGATCTGCGGACACTATTAGAGGAATTTGATAATAATCAGTTCTTTTCTACTGATTCATCCACTGCAAATAGCTTCAAAGTCAAAGGGCCGCAGCCGGTGTCAGCCACTGTTGCCTCTGTCCCAAACAGTGTCATTGGCATCCCTAACGATACATTTCTTCAAACCCCTTCAGCCCCCGACGTCAGTGCCACTGCCATGCCCTCGTTTAGCAGCCTCTTAAATGGGGAATTTTGTTATGATCATCTCTTCAGTCAGGAGAACTCTTTTAGCAGCTTAGAATTGGGAGGGAAACAGCAGTCTTCTAATCAGAGTATGCTGTTCGACCTCGCAAGTGTGCAGCCCAGCTCTTTGCCCTCTGTCTCTAACCCAATCGCCCACCTTGCGCCACCGCTGGGTTCAGGCACCACAGTCGATTCCCCAGATGATTCTGAATTCTCAGATATTGTTGTCAGGTATATGCAAATGCTCATGGACGGGAGCAATGATGATCAATTTGATACCTATTCAGAAAGCCCAGCTCTCTTAGCTGTAGAGAAGCCATTTTATGACATCTTAGATGAGAAAGCCTCGACTTCAATTCATAACCCACCGGTATTTTCTGGCCATGTTTTGGATGGTCCTGATGATTGCACCAGTGATCACCATTCTAACTCTACTGGCAGTGGCTGCACAGCCAAGGATGATGAACATGCCGAGTCTTCTCAGTCACAGATCAACCCAGTTGTATATATTGATTCTTTACAATCTACTCTTTTCTTGGAGAATAGCTTTGGTAATACAGTAGATGGGATGGAGAAATCTATTCTAGCAATGCTTTCTTCTCCTGATTTCCTTGCCAAAAATCAGTCTGATTCACAGTTCCTAAAGGGCTTCGAGGAAGGACAGAAATTTCTTCCAAGCAACGATAAGCTGGTGATTGATTCACAGCTAGAAGATTTCCGCTTACCGCAAGTGCCAAAAAAAGGGAAAAAGTTGGTTGAGGCTAAAAAAGAGAACAAAGTTAATGAAAATCAAGTTTATTCATCTAGGGGCAAGAAAAACCCACATGGCCAGGATGTGGATTTGGAGGCAGGTAGGAGTAATAAACAATCAGCAATCTTCTCTGATGATTCTCGCCGCACTGATATGCTTGATGAGATTCTATTATCCGAGGAGCTTTCTGTAAATGCTGCTGATAAACTTAAAACAGAATTGCATAATGAGGCAAACAAAGTTTCTCGTAGCAGTAACTCAAAAGGATCCCGTTCAGGGAAAAGTCAAGGGAGGAAACAATCAAAGAGGGAGGTTGTGGACCTAAGAACTCTCTTAATTCATTGTGCTCAAGCTGTGGCTGCAGATGATGCTCGCAATGCAAATGAGATGTTGAAGCAGATCAGACAGCATTCTTCACCAGAAGGA
This sequence comes from Boesenbergia rotunda, assembly GCA_024364735.1. Taxonomy (NCBI): domain Eukaryota; kingdom Viridiplantae; phylum Streptophyta; class Magnoliopsida; order Zingiberales; family Zingiberaceae; genus Boesenbergia; species Boesenbergia rotunda. Next base: position 174,255 of record JAGFNQ010002624.1, on the reverse strand, counting down.
GATGCAAATGAGAGGCTAGCCCATTACTTTGCGAATGGCCTCCAGGCTCGCCTTGCTGGTACAGGAAGCCAGATCTATCTTTCATTGACTTCAAAACGGTTTTCTGTTACCGATGTTCTGAAGGCTTACCAGCTTTACACAACTGCCTGCCCTTTCAGGAAACTTTCCCATTTTTTCTCCACCCAGACCATCTTAGATGTGGCAGAGAAAGCGACAAAGTTGCACATTATAGATTTTGGCATATACTATGGTTTACAATGGCCGTCTTTCTTGCAACGCCTTGCTTGTCGCGGTAGGCCTCCCAAAGTTCGCATTACTGGCATTGATACTCCTGTTGCTGGGTTCCGTCCAGCTGAGCTGATTGATGAAACTGGCCGTCGCTTGGCTGATTATGCTCGCAGTTTTAAAATACCATTTGAGTATCGGTCAATTGCATCAGCCAAGTGGGAGACCATTCGGGCAGAGGACCTCCACCTCCAAAGCGACGAGGTGTTGGTTGTGAACTGTTTGTACAGGTTTAAGAGCCTCATGGACGAGTCAGTGGTAGTAGATAACCCAAGGGACATAGTCTTAAACAATATCAGAAGAATGAATCCGGATGTGTTCATTCATGGCATTGTTAATGGCACATACAGTGTGCCATTCTTTGTTACACGCTTCCGAGAAGCTCTGTTCCACTACACCTCTGTGTATGACATGATTGAGACTAACGTGGTACAGAAGCACGAGTCAAGACAGCTGATTGAAAACGTCCTCTTTGGTCGCGAGGTTCTCAATATCATTGCTTGTGAGGGCACAGAAAGATTGGAGAGGCCAGAGACCTACAAGCAATGGAGTGTAAGGAATCTAAGGGCAGGGTTTATGCAGCTCCCATTGAATGGAGATATCATGAAGAAAGCAAAAGATAAGGTGAAGGTCTGCTACAACAAGGACTTTGTCGTCGACGAAGATAGCAAATGGATGCTGCAAGGGTGGAAGGGTCGTATTATATATGCTTTATCCTCATGGAAACCCAATGTTTTTCATTAGCTTTATTTCATCAAAACTCACATGTATTTTCTTCAGCCAATGATGTAAATGCAGTTTCATGTATTGCTTACTCATGGGAGGAACTTAGATTCAATCTCTGCACTCTCTGACATGAAAGACTTGCTCACTTTGACTCTTATCCTTATGAAACCTTCAACTGATGCTGGTGTCTCATTGAAAAGGAAAAATTGTTTTTCTTTCAGGTAGTTTTCCGCTATGTTCTTGGAATTTAAATTTACCATAATATTATAGTCCATATTATATTAATAACTCTACTTTAAACACAAAGTCGTTGTAGTATAGTGGTGAGTATTCCCGCCTGTCACGCGGGTGACCCGGGTTCGATCCCCGGCAACGGCGTTTTGTTTTTTTTTGGTGTTTTGTTCTTTTTCCTATTGTAAATAAACTGGGCTTAACAGTTGATAAATGGGCCAAGTCCGAATTAATTTCGAGATTATTAACTTGGCTCAAAACCTTTGCATTCGACAAGGGTTTGTTTTTGAGCAGCGGCTGGCGGGCGAAGAGAGCGCAGAGGAACACGGCGACGATGAGCGGCGCTGGCTCTCCGGACTTCTTCTGCAGGGAAGCTCAGCGCCTCGGTTACGTCGCTCGATCTGCCTTCAAGGTCCTGTTTCTGTGTGCTCTTTGTCCTTGCTTTTAATTCGGAAACAAATCTGACTTCTGCTTTTCCCTTCTCTTCGCAGCTTCTGCAGATGCAGAAGCAGTATAAGCTCATAACTCCGGGGGCTTCGGTGCTTGATCTTGGATGCGCACCAGGCGCTTGGCTTCAGGTGCCGTTCCCTTCCGTTCGTCTCAAAAGCTTACTCCTAATTCATGGCTTCTTTGCTAAATCCGCTGCCTAACCTTTGCAACATAACTAGGTAGCATGTCAGAGCCTGGGTCCGCTGGAGAAGGGCGGATCAGTCATTGGCATTGATATAAAGGTTTCTTCCACGACTACGATTTTTTTTTTTGGGGCCCTGAGAAGGCAGTTTTAATTCTCTGTGTATATGGTGTTGATTGCATTGCAGAAAGTGAAAGTTCCTTCTTCTCATTGTGATTCTCGGGTCAGAGCAATCTGTTTGGATGTGATGACTTTGTTGAGAGATCAAGTCAAGGCAATGTCTCCTCAGGTATTATTTTTTTCTTGATTACTGGATGCTGATGCTCTGGAGCATTTTAATTGCTGTTTGTTTTTTGCAATTCAAAGATGCTATTTTTCCATTACTGATTCCTTTAGAATTGTGTTTCATACCTTTAGATTTGCTCAATGATGCAGTCTTATTTCTGGCTTGGCTTTGACTTTAGCTAATTTAAAGATTTTATCGTGTTTCAAATATTAATCCATCATTGTCGCAACAATAATTCTTGAGCTTCTATACTAAATTGACATCTTCAATTTGGCAATCTAGAAGGCTTTAGGTTGACCCTTGTGCAATTGCTCCAACACCTGTTAGAGGAGACTAGCTCATTTTATTATCAGCTACGAGTTCTTATCTTGGTAGGCATCCTTAAATTACCATTTTAAGTTGTAATCGGCTTCGACACCTGCTGTCATATTCTCACTTCAACCTTTTGCTATACCTTTTGATTATATGCCTAGAGATTACTTGCGCCCTACTAAAATTAGCAAAACTGTTTGCCCCAAGACGTATTTTGCCTGCCAAACCTTAGTCTGTGGGTTTACTACTGCTTACTGACCATATTTGAAGTTTAGTTGTTGACAACTTATCAAACACTTAAGTAGCTCATCATTGAAAAGAAAATGGTGTTTTTGTCCCTTTCACTTATAAGGTCTTGATGCCATGGTATAACTTATAGATCAAAGAAAGCTCAATTTAAGGTTATTAAAGATATTTTGAGTATAGGCTATAGCCGATTTCAAGTAATTGGGTGAACTCTATCGGCGTATAACTAATGCCATAATCTATAATCTTGCATAAAACTCAACGGCGTATAAAATGCATGTATCAAACCCCAAATAATCGAGACTAGGATGGCTGGATGATGTTGTCATTGATTGAATCATGAACAAAGTTACCGAAGACTAATGCTTTCGTATACAAAAGTTCCAGTCTCTTGTCACCTATTTTATTTATCTCTTTTGTCATTTAAATGATTTTCAGGAAAGAGGGTTTTCTGTGATCTTATCGGATATGTGCCCACCAGTTTCCGGCATCACAGTAAAGGACACTGCTCTCTCCTGCGAACTCGGCGCGCGCTCTCTCTCATTGGCAATAGGCAGGGTACTTTTACCAAACTCAGCTGGGTATAATATAGCAGAGTCGAGTGATAACAACACAGACGCCGATACGAATGAAGATGGTGTTCTTCGTCAGGGAGGCAACCTTGTGATTAAACTTCTCGAGAGCGAAGATAATGCAGGTCCAGATACTCTTTTGAATAAAGTAGAGAGAAAACTCTCCTTAATCTTATTCATTCATTATGTTGTGGATTTCTGGTTGCAGCCTTCCTTAAATTTTGCAAACAGCGTTTCTCAAAGGCAGCATGGTTAAGACCCAAAGCCACCAGATCCTCGTCGAGAGAGATATACTTGATATGCCAAGGTCGTCGGTAGCCCATTGCCTGACTGGTACAAACTGCATCTTCTCGTACAATTTTGAGTTCCATTTCTTGGACATGTTTAAGATCCTGATTTGGACTATGACTTACTATTGTAAAACTGAAATGAATGATTTTTGTGTTGGTATTAAGTTTTAAGTGTGAGCATTCAGTTAAAAATTGAACCGAGCTTATCCTAATGCATCAATCAATAATGCATGCGTTCCATGCTGAATCACTAACAGTGGACCATTCACTCACCACATGCCCTGTCTCCTGCTCCCCGAGACCTCCATCCTTTTCCTTCCACGTCAAGTCAACACTGCTCGAATGCACGTCACGGCGGCCGTTGGCTGTTGGATCCACGCGTGCGCCGCCGGGCGGGGCAGCGTCCGACATGGCTCCGAATGGTCAGCGTCTCCCTCTGTCGCCATGCGTGCGTGGCGACGTCCGTACCTGCTCCATTATTAGGGCTGTGCTCGACCTGTCTCCGGAGTCAATTAAACATCTATTTCATCACTATTATAGTCTCGGTGCTGTTTGACTGTACGCAGGGCGGTGGGTCGCTGTGTCCATGGAGGCCTCAGGAAGCTCCAAAGAGCAGTAGCATCTCTCTCACTGGTGCCCAACAGCAATAAGCCTGGAGCCGTCGCTCTATAAAAGGCGTGCTTATCCTTCCTCTGTTTCTTCACTTCCTGTAGAATCCGTCCAGACGATGGAGGTGCGCATGGATGAGAAATGGAAGCTGTCGAGGAAGAGAGGAGAAGCGAAGAGGAGGAGGAGGAGCACGGCGGAGTCCTTGTCCGGGAGATGTGGGAGTCTTGTGAGAGAGCAGAGGGCCAAGTTCTACATCATGCGCCGCTGTGTTGTTATGCTCCTTTGCTGGACAGATTGACTGCCCCTGAAAAAGAGGGGGAAAAAAGGAAAAGAAACTTGAGAACAAATCCAAGAGTAGAAGAAGAGCTCACAAGAGATGGAGAGATCAAAGTAAGACATGCAATAAAAGGAGAAGTTTTGTTTTGTTTTCCCATAATTTTTGTACATATAGTGGTGAAAAGGAAACGAATTTGTCTGGAGAACTTAATGGGAATCATAAACTTTTTGTTCTTACTCTGTTTGTGCTGTGTTAGTAGAAATTACGACATTTAGGAATTTCTCATTTTGCGCACCTAATGTTTATAATATGAAAATTACGCAGCGAATTCCCTGTTATAACCCTCCAACTGTCACCCTCTAAAAAATTTCTCTCTTATTTAAAATTTTATTTATCTATTTAAAAGTTTACTATACTCAATTTACATCTATTTATATTATCAAATTTAAATTTGAATGCATAAACATATTAAAAGGATTTCACGCCTCATTTATAATGTCGAATTTAGATTTGAGTGAATAGATATATTAAAAAGTTTTTAGGAATATATTTATTTTGGTTTGAGGTGATTCAAAATTCTCTTAGTTTACCAATTTTATCGTATAAATCGAGTGTAGTGAATTTTTAAACTTGTAAAAGTTTAGTGAAATTCGTCACAAGTTTATCATAAGACATAAGACAATAATACTTACTAACCAATAGTATGAGTTCCTAGAACTACCTTAGTTCGAAAAATATCAATTTTAAATTTTTGAATGATGTAGGCCGATAAAATTGGTCGATGGACCTAAATAATTTCGAACCACTTCAAACTAAAAGCAATGTACTTGTTGAAACCTTTTTAATGTATTCATTATTGCGGGGGGGGGGGGGGGGGGGGGGGGGCGGGGGGGTGGGAGGTGAATAACTCGTCGATCAAATTATCTTCTTCCTACAAATGTCAGTTGTGCTAGTGGAAATGAAAACTTGAATAAAGAAAAGTAATGCTAACACTTATCCTTTATGTAGTTCGGAGATTGCTTGCTTCTACTCTACAGTATATCCTTGAGGTGAGTGAACCCTCAATCCGTCGGTGGATTATATCTCGACAATTTCCGATTAAGTATTCTTCTTCTTGGCGGAGAACAACTTCTCATAAATCTTTCTTCCCCTTTACAAGATTGAGAATTAGGATTAGGAGGAAAAGCTTAGGTGTGGAAGCTTTCAGCATTTGATCAAGAAAATTTTTCACAGAATATCTAACCCTTCTCAAATCTTAAAGTTTCCTTTTAAATAGAAGAGAAAACTATTAACAAAACAGCTTAGTCCCGACACTAGTCAACTGCTGTCAACCCCAGTCGACTGGTACTCGGCCAACGGCTAGATTTTGAACAGACCAATCAACCACCATCAAGAATAGTTGACTGCTCCTTGCTGTTCGAAACCCACATAAAGAACAATCGACTGGTAACCCCACCAGTCGACTAGTCCCAATACATACTCATACTCATCTTCTCCGGAGTTACCTTTTGAAACTCTCTTCCTTTGGTTCTCATCCCTCAGATGCATCCAAGCCCTCGGTTTATCCCAATGTCATCCTTCGCGTATGCCTTGAAGTCTGCTTTCCTCGGCTCCACTCCATTGATCCTCGTCCGATAGTCCATCGGATGCACAATCCTTCACTAACTCATGGACCCAAGCACAAAGATGAGATTTCCCATATTTGGTCAGGCCAAGCTCCTAATATATGTTCCACAAAATTTTACATGACTCAAATACACATCAAACCAATATGAAATCTTAACTTAAACTTATTGACACACAACAAAATTTATAATCATATTGATCAAATTTGAGCCGATTGCACCAACAACTATGCCCTTATATTGAAATTTAATAGCATAAATTGATATCATTCAATTTTTAAACTTGCAAAGATTTGATAACATTTGTTGCTACAAGTATATTATAAGACTTAGAACAATTGTACTCATTAATTAACGCTGCTATTGAGTTCCCAGGACTCCATTAATTTAAAAAAAAACAAATTTTGAATTTTAAAATGAATCTAGATAATTCCAAATAACTTCAAACTAAAACTAATATATTTCTATAAATCTTTTTAATGTATAAATATTCTCATATCTGAATTTAATGGTATAAATTGATAGCAATGAATAAGTCGGTCTAAGTATAGGCCTGACCTATACCTAGAGCCCTATTATAATAGGGTCCACTGAATTTTTATATTATATATGCATTTAATATGATTATTATTTTAGAAATAGGGTAAATTTTCCTAAACTCCCCACTTTCCAAGTCAACTTTGCATGCAATCCCTACACAAATATTTCTTTGCATGTAATCCCTAATGTGATGTTTGGTGAGTATTATTTGAAGAAAATTGAGTATAAAAGTTAGAAAACTGAGTATGACAGTTTGCATCCACTACATCAAAAACCCTGTACTCAATTTTCACTCTTTTATACTCAAGTTTCACTCTTTTATACTCAATTTTCACTCATGTATACTTAATTTTCTCCCTTTTATACTCAAATCTATCAGGGAGTTAAAACAAAGAAAAACTTATGTGAGAGTGATTGCAAAGTTCAAAGGGTTATTGGGGATTTAATGACAATTTATCGTTAGAAATATGAGTTTGAATTATTAACATTTAAAATTAAGTTGTATTTCAGATTTATTTTAATCTGTAATTTTAATTTTTTAATAATCAAATTAGATTTCATAAATAATTTTTAATTATTTAAATTTAATCAATAATTTTTAAGTTTTTATATATCAAAGTTAATTTTTTACTTGTGAGATTCGATTAATAATTTTAATTTTATATTATTGAAGTACAAGATTCATGTGGCTCCGTATTAAAGTAACAACTAGTTGTATTTTTTTCTAAAACTTTTTATTAATATTTGATCTGTAGTTTTTAATTTTTTTATTAATAAAAATTTAATTTACTGATAAAATTAGTTTGGTAATAAATTAAAAAATATTTATAAATTATACTTATTAGTAATTAATATATTTTAATAAATTTGTGTGAAGCGTGGTAGAAGAAATTTTAAACATTTAGTTGAATATTATTTTATTAAAACCATAATATATTATTAGCGGTTGTTGTGGTAGGATGAGAAAAAAAACTTTGCTTTTAGTGGGACTTAATTATGTGGCTCACCTAAGCTAACCACAATTTTGTCAAGGTGGGCTTGAATCATCTAAGTTGGCGAGACTCAAACTATAACTACTTTTGTGTCTCTCGCTTATGAACATTGTTCAACTAATTCATTAAGGAAACCCTAACTACCAACATCACTTAACCGAACTATATCACATTATTATCTATGTATCTGGATAATTTAATAAAACTGTTTTTTTATTTACAAGGGGTATCTAGGCTTGCGCCCGACTAATCTGCTTAGCTGACTGACCTTGCCTCATAACCTTCAACGAGAGTCCACACCGGTCAACGAGGATAATCCGCTTGCGCCTGACTTATTGTTCATATTGATGATCGATGTCGGTCGCACACAATTCCTATCCAGTGCAAATCACATCCTTTCTACGTTCGAATCCAATATACTTTCCTTCTACTCAAAGGACTAGGGGTGTCAAAAATCAACACGACCCGACGACCCAACCCGAATCGATCCGAAAAAAATCGGGTTCGGGTTGAAAATTTTCGGGTTCGGGTCGGGTTCGGGTTGGGGGGTTCGGGTTGAAAAAATTTTGGGTTGGGTTCGGGTCGGGTCGGGTTCGGGTTGACTCGAAATTTAATATTTTATGGATTTTTTAGGGTTAAATCAAATTTTATTTTGAAAATTAAGATATTTTTATGTATATTAATATCAATATAGTATGATCATGATGAAGTATTGAGATAAAAGTGAAGAATTATAGGGAAAATGGCGAAAAAAGACGTTTTGAATCGGTTTTTTCGAGTTATTCGGGTCGGGTCGAGTTGGTCGGGTTCGGGTTCGGGTTTGGGGGTTTCGGGTTGAAATCGGGTTCGGGTCGGGTTCGGGTTGGGAGTTAAAATTTTTTTTTCCCAACCCGACCCGAACCCGACCCGACCCACCCGAATTGACACCCCTACAAAGGACATCCGACGATCAAAAAAAAAATAATGAACCAGGCAGCAGACAAATTGAACCTGGGTAACCGGCCCGACCTCACGGAAGTTTCCCACCGATCACCAGGTAAATCGGGAAGCGCTCGCGGTGGCCAGTCTAGAAGCCCAGCGTCCCAGGATTCGCGCCCCATTTGGAGGAAAAATTCCTACAAAATGCGCCATAGCTGGGGATCGAACCGCGGATGCTTGGATTAATAACTAGTGACCTTACCGCTGCACCATAGCCCCGGGGCGACATCCGACGATCAAAAAAAAAAAATGATGAACTAGGCAGCAGACAAATTGAACCTGGGGTGACCGGCCCGGCCCCACGGAAGTTTCCCACCGGTCACTAGGGTAAATCGGGAAGCGCTCACGGGGGCAGTCTAGAAGCCCAGCGTCTCAGTGTTCGCGCCCCATTTGGAGGAAAAATTCCTGCAAAATGCGCCATAGCTAGGGATCGAACCGAGGATGCCTGGGTTAACTACGACATCCGACGATCAAGTTAACATTGGAAGGGGAGTAAAATCTGATGGTATATCAACACATATAGGGGGGTAAGGGTATCTTATAAAATATTTATATAACTTCTATAAAGTCATTTTTTAATTAAAAACAGTATTTTGAAAAATGGAATATAATTCGTATAGAATATTATTATCGATAATTTCTTTTTAATCACATAAAACACTGAAACCAAGGCGTCGATTAATGCAGCAGGAATCGCAGCACCTCTTTTATTTTGACCGACCACGGCCACGTCGCCGGCGATTTGGAGTTCCCGTCGACGCCATCGTTGCCGGCGAGCACCCTGTACTTGTCCTCTCCTAGTGAAATTGGTGCACTCGAAGCCTAACGCCGCCGCCAGCATCCTCTGCACGTGGTTGGCGACGTCGTAAGCGCTCCTACCGCCGGCGCCGCACGTGGCCTCCGCCGGTAGCTGGCCCAGGAAGGTGACCTCGTACACTGGCCTCGGGTTCATGAAGAAGTACAGCGGGTCCATCCCTTTCCACCCCCTCGCCGTCGTCGCGTGGAACACCCCCACCCGGTGATTCATCGCCACCGGCTCGATCCGGTCGGTGAGCTCCGCGAACAGAGCGCTGAACCGGAGCAGGAACGGCTCCCGGCAGGTGGTCCCCTCCGGGCACACCGCGAGGTCGCCGCGCGCCAGCTCGGCGCGGATGCGGGCGCCGTCGACTGTCCGGTCGCGGCTCAGCCGGACGGTGGGGATGGGGGAGAGGAGCTCGGTGAGGCGGGAGATGGAGTAGGTGACGGCGGGGATGCGGCGGCCGAGTACGGCCGCGAGGACCACCGGGTCCATGAGGGTGCGGTGGGTGCACACGAAGAGGGCGCCGCTGCTGGTGCCGGGCGGGGGGCGGCCGCGGACGATGAGCTTGCCGCCCAAGAGCGGGGCGGCGAAGGGCATCCACCGGAAGGGGACGAGGAGGCCGACGGCTATGCGGAGGACGGCGAGGGCGAGGCCGAGCGGGAACCAGAGGAGGATGAGCAGGGACGTCAGCGGCGTGGGCCGGAGGACGAGCCGGCCGTCGTGGAATATCACCGGCCGAGGCCGGTTCGCTTCGACTATTCCGGTCTGACCCCGCTCGGTCGACAGTAAGGGAATCGGAGAGTGGTATTTTTCCTGATTAATTAAATCCGGCGAATTAAAAAACCTTATTAATAATAAATTTTAATAAAAACTAATTTATGTACCTTACACAAAGACAAGAAATCCCGATCCGAATCCGGTCGACCCAACCCTACATCGATCGGTTTGCCACCGAACTCTCTTGCCAATTTCATGGCGAGCTCCCCCTCCTCGACCAAACCGGTGGCAAATCCGAACCGGTTCACTCCAATCTCTCTGCCGACCACTACGTCCGCGCACAAATGCTCCTTCGCGAACCGCTCCACCATCACCCGCGGCCACCGCGTCACCACCACCCGCCGCCCTCTCGCGAACGACCGAAATGCCTGCCACGCCGCAATGTCCACATCCTCCATGAAGAACTTGGGCAACACCGCGCGCGCCGCCGCCTCCACCTCCGCCGTCTCCACCCCCGCCACGGCCACAAACACCATCACCCGCAAAACCAACTCGAGCCGGCCCATCCGACTCAACAATTTAAGAACCGGCCACAGCAGCAAGAGCAGAGCGAACCGGAGCAAACCCAAGGAGTTAGACTCGAAGGCGAGGAGCATGAAGTAAGGGAAGGGGTCGTCTACTTTGAGAAGCGTGCCCTCGAACTCGGCCGCGATCGTTGGGTCGCCCATGGCCCTCGCAGAGCTGCTCTTCATGGAAGACGTAGGTTTATTAGCAGGTGGATATGTTTTATAGAGGAAGGACATGGCGTGGACGGAAAGGAGAGGAGACAAAAGTCCTCGCAAGGAAACAAGGACGTTCAACTGTCTCTAGCTACCGAGTGGAATTTTATTCGGAATACAATGAGGTGAATAAATAAATAAATAAATTATTTAATTAATTATGGATGGAAACGGGTTTGAACATGGAATAACAAGGAGACTTGAACAATAGATGTGAGGTAGTTTATTGTTAGGTGTTAATATCTTTTTGGTGAAAAAACTAGCAACGAGGCCTCGTCCGACCTTACTTAGATGTTCAATTGTATTTCTTTAATAAGTGAAAGAAGGAATACCAATGAGCTAGCTTCAAAGTTGATGGGAAGAAAACCTCGAAAAAAGAACACAAGCCAACTCATAAGGGATGGAAGGGAAAAAGAGGATTGCAAGCATGCCACGGGGTGTCCTAGTGTAGCCACTATAATAATATACCTTTTGATCCCGGCTTAGTTTACGGGCCGCTCGGTCGGCCAGCCTGGCGCTATCCTAGCCAAGTCAGGCTCCGCCATGTGCAAGTAGATGAATACGGTGAATGGGGATCCCACGTGGCTTACACGGCCCGAGGCACCCGATTGAGCTGGTGGCCAGGTGCACGCCGACCCGTGCCCCCGAGTCAGATGCCGAGTATGCGACCTTATCCGACTCCCGAAACTCCTATGGTAAAGGTTCCGAGCACAAGGCCCTGATGGCCGAGACCCGAGTCCGTCAGTCACCCCTCGTATAGTCCTGATAAACACCCGCGCAACAACCTATTCATTTGACTCTGACTTAAGCAGATTGACCACAGGTGAGCCCTCTTTGACTCGGGGATGACTTCTTAGTCACTCGGGGATAATATTTAGAGAGACCCGGCATCACTCGGGTCGGCCAGTCGGCAATCTACACTTAGTTCCGTCCTTACGACATCCACTTCCTGACATTGCATTTATGACCATAGTACGGGGGTCGACACAGACCTTATTTATTTATTACACACGCCGCGGACATCCCGTCATATCTCGTAATTCTGTCCTACCCGAGCACCCCGCACCACGTCGTCATTTATTGTGACAGGATCAACGGCGCTGCTCGGCGCCATCCCGTGAGCTGACAACACCCATGCCCTTGTCTCGGGCAAGTACAGAAGGAGACTAATACAGACAGGGGTTGTCAGCTCCCCGGCTATATAAGCCCCTCCCTCTCCAGGTTACAGGTATGCGCAACTGTGTTTTCAGCCACCGTTCATTGCTTTTCCTTGCTCTTGCGGAGTCTGACTTGACCGTCGGAGGGCCTTGCCGGGGCTTTTTCCCGGCGGCTTTGCTAATGGTCGCTTTCTTGCAGATCGGGGTCAACGCTGGAGTCGGCGTTAGCAGCTCGTGACACTCGGGAGACTACTCTGCTCTTGGGACTCCACCTCACTCGGTGACATGATCAAATTTGGCGCTAGAAGAAGGGACTTTCTACCTGATCGGGAGTGCCAGATGGAGGATCCCAACCGAGTCATGATGACCATTACGCCCGAAGAATACGAGCTCTTGATGGTCGCTCGAGCTCAGAGAACCCCTCAGAGGCCTTCACAGGCCGACAACCCAACTATCCGATTCCCCGAGCCATCGACACACGACCACTCGGGAGGTCGGGGGAAGGCCACCCACCCGAAGGGGGCTCGACCCCCTTCCCCGCCGCCTGCTACCAAGATCGCGACGACGGGGCTGATTTCGGCTTGTCGAGGCGTCTGCGTCCAGCCAGGCGCATAGGTCGCGTCCCGACAAAGGGAAAGCTCCCGCTGACTCGTCTCCGGCTATCCTGGTACGTAGCCCCTTCTCTGCCCGGATCCTGGAAGATCCGGTGCCTAAGCATCTCCGGTTCTTCACCATACCCGAGTATGCCGGAGCCACCGACCTAGAAGAGCACTTGATGAAGTTCGAGAGTGCAACCTTATTGCATCAATATCCCGAAGGAGTGAAGTGTCGAGCCTTCTTAACGACACTCTCGGGACATGCTCAACGCTGGTTTGACCGACTCCCTAACGGGTCGGTGTCAAGTTTCGGGGAGCTCAGGAGGATATTTCTCCAACACTTCGCCAGCAGCAGGAGACACCACAAGACGAGCCACAATCTGTTCGCTCTGAAGCAGGGCCCGAAGAAGTCTCTTTGGGCCTACATCAAGAGATTCAATGGGGTAGCGCTGGACGTGCCGACTGCTACCCCCGAAGTCCTGATCAGCGCTTTCTCCCAAGGACTGCAGGAGGGAGACTTCTTCCGCTCGTTGATCCGGAAGCCGCCGAAGGATTTTGACAGCCTGCAAGGGAAGTCTGTCAAATACATCAACGTGGAAGAGACGCTGTTAGGATGTATACTAAAAGCCTTGCATTTTCTGTATAGTCATCCGCATTTTTGAAAAAGAATCACAACAACACTAGGTGCTTGTTTATATTAGTACATGCATAAAAATCCTTTACTACGCATTGTAGATAACATGGTGTATGATGTTACATGGAAGATCATGTTATCAGTCTCTTGCCTAGTATAAGTAGAGGCTCACAGCCGAGATGGAATTGGACAAACATCGAGATAGTTGTAGTGTAATTAGGTGTGGTTGGTCTTGACCATAGAATTACACTAGTGTGCTTTGAGTACATTGAGCAAGACCAAAACTAGAGGTTATCCAATTTGTACTAGCTTGATAATTGGATAGGACCTCAGATTTTTATTATGGAGTACGATCCCTTAATCCCGATATAATAACGGGCATGTATTATTAATTATTATTTTTTGATTTACCAATGAGCGAGATCTTTTCTGTTAAATTGATAGACCCAGTAAGTTGGGAGATAATATTAATAATATGGTGTGCCATAAATTATTGACGGAATCTGTGTCCTGGTGAGTCGGGATGATGATGCCCCCTTGATGAGCTCAAAAGGTTCATCATGCTAAATCCTACAGGTGGATTTGATGTGGCATGATGATAAGGTTGAGTGGTACTAATTAAGGATCCAGAAGTTAATTAATTTAAATTGTCAGTAATTTGAATTAATTAACGGGTATTCGATATCTTAAACACGGGGGATGGACGACTCATAATAGGTGGAGCCCATATGTAAATATGAGGTTGGTGAGGTAATTTAATAAGGATCTTTTAGTGGAATAAATCTTCATTAATGGATCGGGATTGGATTCATTAGTAGGTCAAGATTTAACTTCTCCTCATGGTCCCTATCGTAATCTTGGTCCCTATCGTAATTTTATATATATCCCATGATGTCCTGAAACTAAGTTGATAATTAATGTAATGGAATTAGAAAACCCTAAATTTTTTCTCCCCTCCCCTCTCTCTCTCCAAGGGAGCACTGTTCGCAATTAGCACCGCTCGCAATTAATTGCTCACGTCGCAATTAGCTCTGCTCGCAATTAATTGCTCACGCAATTAAATTGCTCCATGGGAGCACTACGAGCAGCTTTGTGGATAAGGAAATATAATCTGTGGAGCACGCAATCCGAGAAGAACCAAACTGCTCAGGCAAGTTTTTGTGTGGGAGCACGCAATCCGAGGCGCAATTTTTGTGTGGGAGCACGATCTGTGGATAACGCATTTCTTATTGGAGAATTAGAGTTGTGCAGTGGAGAGTTAAAGTTGCTCACGCAATTTTATCGTGGAGAAGAAGGCGAGTTGCTCAATGCTCAGGTGCCGACAGTCACTAAAAAAAAAATAGATCATTACTTACGGAAATTATCGACGAAATTTCATCGATATTAAACCTTTTCGACGAAACTACGATGGAAAAAAAAAATATCGAAAAATTAATTGTCAGAATAATATTACCGACAGAAATATTCATCCGTCGGTATTTAAAATATACCGACGGAAAATTCCGTCAGAAGCTACCGACGGAAACTTGGTTTCCGTCGGCCATGTATCGTAGTTGCCGATGGATATATTTCCGACGGATCAGTATTTTTCGACGATATTCCGTCGAAAATATAAAAAAAATAATGAATGTGCCAAAATTAATTTCATTCAGTCCAAAATAAATCACAAACAAATATCACAAAAATTCACAATATCAAAAATAATATATTACAAATTGCTAGTTTGAAAGCTTTTTACATGATTCCAAATTTCTAAAAGGGTTTATATTACAAGTTCAATGTCTACAAGGTCAATGTCACATTTGACTTCCAGAACTTCTCCAAAACTTCTCCATTCCTCATAGCAGCCACCATACCAATATATTAAATTTAAGGTTAGGTTTACCTCCCTTACCTTTGTAGCTCCCCCTTGATATGAGCTCTTTCTCTTCTCCTTCTTTTTTCATTTCCTCAAATGCTCAATTTCTTGAATTCTTCTTTTCTTGAGCATTTGGTGTGGTAGTGTCCTAGTTCACCACACGTGAAACACCTTATATATTTTTTCTCCTTCTTTGCTCCATCCTTACAACTCATGTTAGTTTTCAAATTAATTGAATTGAGTTTAGGATTTACTTCTTTTTACCTAATTGACACTTATCCTTGTAGTGTCCCTTTTGATTGCACTTAAAGTAAATTATGTGATATTTGAATTTTGCTTTGGTGGAGATGGATGTTTCTTCTTGCTCCGGTATTGATGATGGTCTCTCCTCCCCTCAATCCTTGAAGTGGAGACTTCTTCTATTTCTTCCTCACTTGAGGACGTTGATGACTCATTCTCAATTCCCAATTCATTGAGGAGGTGGATGGTTCTTCATCTTCTTTCTTCTCCTTCTCGGATGTTGAGTTTCTCCCTCATCCGATTGGTTCTTTTCTTCCTCTTGGACCATTAAGCTCATCCCCTAGGGCTCTTCTTCTACTCGTGTTGTTGACTAGTATATTATATCCCTAACTTAAACATGTTGCCACACATCAAAAAGGGGGAGATTGTTGAGGCAATCGGCCCAAGAATGATCGGGAATATCATGGTTTTGATATGTGTGCCAATATGTTTAAGGTTAGGGTGTTGGTTGTATTTGATATGTGTGATTAAGTTTGCAGGACTTGGAAAATCACACTTGGTGGACCTATCCGAGGGACGAGAGCCAGGGAGGAGAGCTCCAAGGGCAAGCTGGGAAGTGGACTTCAAAGGGCACACATGAAGGGTGGCATGGAGGCAAGCCAAGGGAAGGCTTGCGTGCGCATCCGAGGGACGATAGCCAGAGGAAGAGGACTTCAAGAGGCGAGCCAAGGGAGCAGACCTGAATGCACACGCGAAGGAGAAGGTTCGGAGTGGCTGGAGCTAAGCTAGGAGGCAGGGCAGTCGACTGGCCCAGAGGCAATCGATTGCCAAAACCCACAGAAGGTTTCGCAGCTTCTACCAGTCGACTGCCCAGGGACAATCGACTGGTATCCCCAAAACTAGCCGTTGGCCAGCATTTATGCTGGACCAGTCGACTGCCCTAGGGGCAGTCGACTGGTGCGGGCTGGACAGCATGCGAACTGTCCTTTACTCATATAAAAGGAGGCTATTTGGCCAAGCAACTGACGGTTCTTGTGTATAACGAAGTGCTGCTAGTGCCAAGATCTTACCCTTCCTCTAGTGATTACTTGCATCTTGTAAAGAGGAAGAGCACAAGATTGTAAAGGTTTCTCCTCCTTGAAGGAGGTTTCATAGTGGAGAGTGTAAACCGTGGATCCTTGGATTAGTCACCCGTCGGGTGGATACCAAGTAAAAGTACTGTGAGTTAGCATTGATCTTATTGTTTTATTATATTTTGTCTTGTGCTAACCTATTGTAGAGAAAAGCGAGCCATCGATCCTAACTTGTCGTCTTGGTGAGAACTCGTCACAATCTTGATCATTATGAGCACTAGGACTACTAATGACTTTGGTCGAGCTATTTCGTCAACCCTAGCCAAACTGAGCTTTTAATAGAGCTCGTGGTGAACTAGCCGTTACTAGTCGACTTGTGCAACACCAGTGACTGTTCAACCGAATTAGAATGTTATAGCCAACGTTCGATTCTAGTGACCAGTTGATTACACAGATCTCGACTGATTTTCTGTGTCACTACCAGTCGATTGATTAAGCATCAGTCGACTGCCCAACCTAACTGGATTCCTTCCAAGTAGATTTTCTTACACTCGGACCCTCACGATCCAACTGACTCTTTTGCAGCTTCGACCTATTGCCTTCAAACCTTCTTTGACTTTGATTCTCGTCCCTTGGATGCATAAAAGCCCATAGCTTGTTCTCATGTCATCCTTCGCGTATGTCTCGATGTGCACTTCCCTCGGCTCATTGTTCGTGCCTTGTCCACGGTCCCTCAGATCCATACCAACCCACGACTCGTCTCCTCATGCAATCCTTCACCGGACCTGAAGTTATCCAGCTAAGTCTATGTGAATCCTACAAACCTGCATACTCAAATACACATATCAAACACAAGGGTAAACCTAACTTAAATCCTTTGCCCAAACATCAAAATACATTGTCCCATGGATTATAGTTGCTTCAACAAATAGCCCGTTGCCCCTAATGCGTCATTTCTTCTTACAAGTGTTAGCGTGCGCAAGCAGAAATACAAACTACAAATGAAAATAATCGTTAACACAAACTGTTTACGTGGTTCGGAGATAAGGATCCTATTCCACGGTTATCCGTAAGGTTGGCGATCCCTATCCGTCTTAGACCCCGGAAGACCTCCGGCTAGCTCTTGTCGCTCCTTGTGGGTGGAGAAACCTCGCCACAATCCTTGCAACAAACCCTGAGCACCAAGACTACTAATTGGCCTTTAACCAAAGTCAGTTTCGTCAATCTTAGGCAGCCAAACCGAGCTTTCTTAAATAGAGCTCGTGGCTGAACTAGCCATTATCAATCGATTGGTGTTGGCACCAGTCGACTGGTCCACCCGAACTCGACTGATATTTCTGTGCCAACTATCAGTCGACTGCTATAAGCTGCAATCGACTGCCCAAACCGTGAACCTATAGTTTTCCTTCCCGAGTACAATTCTCTCAGCCCTCGGATCCTCACGATTCAGCCGACTCTTCACCTAGCAACCTCGACCTCTTGCTTTCAAGTCTTCTTTAACTTTGACTCTCGTCCTTCGATGCATACGAGCTCGCGGCTCGTCCTCATGCTATCCTTCGTGTATGCCTCGAAGTGCGCTTCCCTCGGCTCATCGTTCCTGCTTTATCTATGGTTCCTCGGATGCATACAAGCCCACGACCTGTCTCCTCATTTATCCTTACCAACTGAAGGTCAGCTAAGTCTATGTGTATCATACAAACCT
This sequence comes from Boesenbergia rotunda, assembly GCA_024364735.1. Lineage (NCBI taxonomy): Eukaryota > Viridiplantae > Streptophyta > Magnoliopsida > Zingiberales > Zingiberaceae > Boesenbergia > Boesenbergia rotunda. The sequence continues at coordinate 156,100 of JAGFNQ010002624.1, read as the reverse complement.
GTATACTCACATACATATGTCGAATATAAGGATAAATCTAACTTAAATTCTTTGTCCAATCATCAAAATATATGTTCACTCCATACCATAAATTGCTCTAATAGTTTAGTTTAATTTTATATAATGCAATAAAAATTTATTTGTTAAGCGGTTTTAGTATATAATTTACTTTAACAAAATAAAATAAATAAACTATATATATATTATAATAATAATAATATTGGTGATATATATAAATAAATAAATTCAAATAATATTTTAATTTTTTTTATTACTTTAGAATTATTTTAGAATAATTTTATTAGATTTTAATTGAATCTTTGAGTTTACTTCAACTAGCACTTGAATGATAAAAATTTAATTAAAAAACACGTTAAAAAAAAAAGTCGTCCCTGTCCCTCACGCACGTGATTGTGCGCTTGTCATTGCCGCCGCCGCCGCCTCAGTTGGCATCGCCCTCCTCGCGCTCGACGACCGCCCGTGCCGCTGCTCACGCTCGACGGCTGGTGGGCCGCTAGCCACCTCCGATGCCTGACGAGCCTTTGGCATGAAGGAACGATAGCGACGTCGAGATGGTACTACTCTCGCTACTCGCGCTCTACGACCGGCCACACTTCCGATCGTGCTCGACGGCCGGCGAGCCGCCTATGACCTCATGCCCCGACGAACCTTCTGCACGAAGGAACGGTGGCGACACCAAGCTGGCACCGTCCTTGCTACTCGTGCTCGACGACCGGCCGCACCACTACTCAAAGTGTGTCTTACGACAAAACATAGGACAAATGGATCTATAGGGTTCACCTATTTTGTCCAAATTAGGTGAGTTTAGGCCCATTATTTGGGCCCAAAAGCCATCTAACGATTTAATTACAAATTTTTATAAATTTTAAATAACGAACGAATAATCGAATGGTGTGAAAGAATGGATCAGGTTCCGCGGCTCGCCGTCTGGATCCGTCGTCTTCTTCGGCCGCCTCTCCGTTCTCTCTCGGTGCCTCCGTCTTCCTCTCGATCCTTCCTCGGCGCTACCCCCTGAGCCACCTCCGCTTTGCCTTCAACTGCGCCGCTGGCTCCTCCCGTCCGGCGAGCCTCCGATGGAACTGGAGCAAGAGACAGCGTGGCGGCCCGTGGCGGCGCGCCTTTCCGATGAGGGCGAGTCGCAGGGAGTCGCCTTACGAGGTCCTCGGCGTATCCCCTTCGTCCAGCTCTCGTGAGATCAAGCGGGCTTACCGGAGGCTCGCCCTCAAGTACCATCCTGATGTCAACAAGGAGGTGATAGTAATTGCTTGTTAAAGCTTCGAATCTCCATTTTGGTTCTTATTATTCATTTACTGGGACCTCTTAATTTTTGTGCATGTTCGGGCATCAGATCGAGATTTATACAATGCAACCGTACACTAAAATGATAATTTTGTGTTTGCGCTTTTAGTTTATGAAATGCGCGTGCTTTTGAGGATTTTCTTAATTTCAGTCTTATGGAGTCTCCTAAGTTTAAATTGTATGGGAAGCAAAGCTGTAAAGACAAATTTTCACAACAAATAATCATAGAAACCCCAGTCTGAATATCTCGTTATACAAAGGGGTGTAGTGGAAGGTCGCCTGAAGCTGAGACATAGCCCTGCAATAGTTGGGACTTGGGACTCAAATTTTACATTTAAGGAATGGTGATGACTTTATTCAAAGCGTCGAGGCTTAACTTTGGAGGGCGACAATGGTCGGCGGCTTGTCTTGAAGGTTTCAAGTGTGGAAGACCTACAACATGAGAGATTAAGAGTTGAGAAGAAGATGAGATCTGGAGGATTTCTTCCCTTCAAATTCAAAATAAAAGAAAGAAGCTAATTTATTAATTTTATCAAAAGTTTCAGTAATCCTTGATGTCATTGTTGTTCAGAACACTGCCCAAATTTTCCAGTTTTCAAAAAAAACCAGTGGCTGAACAATTTTTTTCCTCCATTTTCTTGCTTATCCAGCATAACCGACCCAGAGAGCAACTTGGTTCTGTTTTTTGTTCTGTTCAATCACCATGTCAGTTCGGTTTTTATGACCATGGCCATCTGAGTGATTTCTTAAATATAAGTTGCTGGGCTGCTGTTCCTTTTTCCTCGAGAGTTGAGACTTGAGAGTGTTCTTCAATTTCCTCTGATGACTTCTCAATTTGCTTGAGGGGTTGTCTTTACTTGCATTGTTACTTTGCCCTTTATTGCAAAAGCCTTATGTTAATTCGTATATTCTCTTGCATTAGTAGGCAAATGCTCAGCAGAAATTCATGAGAATCAAACATGCATACAATACCTTGATGAATTCAGAATCACAGTCCAAGTATGGGAACCAAAGTAGTGATTTCTCAAGAACAGCTGAAAAGAGAAGAAGTGACCCTGATGAAGAATTCTATGGTTTTGGTATGGAACATATGCCTGATGTTTTTCTGTTCCAGATGTTTTTCCCCTTCTATGAGCTACTATTGATTCCTAAGTCCTCTCTTTCCTTAGCAACATTGTTAAATCTCCTAATCCTTTTAGGCTGTTGTTGCCCGATATAGCTAGCTAATAGTGTAATTTCTAGTTACTGATCTTAATTTGATTGTAAATCTACAACCATTTACTCTGCAGGAGAATTTTTCAAAGATGTTCAAATATCACTAGGTAGATTTTGTTCATAGAAGGAACCATGCCATATTATTCTTATAATGCAAGAGCTGCTTTGACCAAAGATAACCAGAAAAAATGATGTTACAGAGCAATTCTTTCAAGATCTACAAGCTGAATTTCGTAACTGGGAAGCAGGAATAAACTCACAAGAGGCACCTAAAAGCTTATGGGAAGAGTTATCCGTAAGTTTATGTACAATCATGTTTGTGATCTGATACAAATTTTCTTTCAATTACAATAGCATGTGTTTTTAATTATGTCCTGATTTTCAGGCCATTGGTGAGGAATTTGTCGAGTTTTTGGAGAAGGAGCTTAACATTAGTGATTTGGATACTGAAAAAGACAGCTCTTCAGATGAGTATCAGAATGGGAATCCATCTCAATTTTCTAGGAATGAGAAGAGTAACGAGGAAGGCAGCATTGAAGATAGTATTGAGGAAATTGAGGAAACTCTTGCTCAGTTGAAAAAGGAGTTGGGGCTGTAGATCCAATGGAGGGATTACACCAAGCTGTGTACTAATAGAGAAAGAAAAGGTTGGTCATTCTTTTGGTAATCGAATAAAGATAAAACTAGATAATAGAAGGCTCGGGTTTTCCGTAACCTGGTATACTGTGATGTACATCCAAGCACCATTTTGGTTCCTCTAAACTCATAGTTCCAATGTATTTGTGACATCCTTTGTGCATACCAATTTTGATCTGTTCAATTGTCAAGCATATCTTTGTTTATAATGCATGTATATTATTTTGGTACAATATACTGTGTATTCTTTCGCATGACTTTCATAAACGAGCACTAGGATGTAAATTACGTCGCATAGTATTGGGATATAGATTTTTCATTTATATTTATCCAACACAACTAAGGTAGACCTGAAGTAAGCAAATAATTGAGACACTCTCCATTAACCACGGTCAAGATTGATTAGTGTCGAGTAATATTTGGATTAAATTCAAGTAGAACAAAGATTTGAGTTGAACTAACAATTCAAATAGCTAATCCAGGCTATATATCTTATTTCTCTGTTACTGAGGGTGGACGGGAAGTTTGATGTGATTCCTCACTGCTACCATGGCAAGGCTCATAAGAATCCTCACTTTGTGAAAGATCAAGCAAGAAACTGTCCCATTCTTAGGGGCCAGTGATCGGTGGAAATAAGGTAGACAGGATTTGAAGCCGGGGGATTCAATTGTAAACTCGTCACTTTCCATACAAATCTCAGAAGGAACCTCCATAAATTTTGCATCGAAGAACTTATAATGATGCAGATGATAGTGCATGGAGATAGGCTCTTTGGGATATGAAGGTAAATAACCCGGTAGCCATTTGGGATATGCAGCAACTCCATGTTCGGTGATATTGCAAAAGTCTGGACTTCCAGCCTTCAGTACCTTGCATCATCAAATGGGAAGAAGTGAGCTCATTGGCTGCTGTGGACCTGTGCTTCTCATTTTGGGCTTTGAACAACCTGAACAGGAAGAAACGGGTTTGCACTGCCGGTTTGCATCTACCTCTACTGCATGTACCTTAACAATCTGAATGCCACATCCATCACGAGTTTGAGACTACACTAATTTCTATATGCATTGAAGATAAGGTGGTCTAGTGTGATGACAAGATGATGCTTCTTTATAAGTGAGGAGGTTCAGGAAGGTGCTTCTTTATAAGATTGTAAATGTCAACGAACAAAGGAAATGATCCGGGCGTATGATTTTTAGAAGAATCAATAGTTCGGTCAGGTTCGATTGTTGATCTAAACCGGTAGTAAACAAGCCCGGACGAAGGTCATCTCTAGGTCGGGACCCCGAGGCCTGTTGTCCGAGGTCGAGGTCGAGGTCGGGATCCCCGAGATCTGTCGTCCGAGGTCGAGGCCGGGATCCCCGAGATCTGTTGTCCGAGGTCGAGGTCGGGATCCTCGAGATCTGTCGTCCGAGGTCGAGGTCGGGATCCCCAAGGTCTGTGATCCGAGGTCGAGGTCAAGACCCCTGAGGTTTGTTGACCGAGGTCAGGGTCCTCAAAGTCTGCCATCCGAGGTCGGGATCCTATAGGTTGGTCACCCGAGGTCAGATATCGGTGGTCATACGGAGACGATCGAATAACTGCGATCCCCTCTTGCCACATGAGCCTTCCTCATCAGATCTTCAGAAGATAATCCCCCTCGACACAATCATGGCCTGACAAAGCCGCCAATAATTAAAGAGGGACAGAAGAGATATATCAGGCAATGTGTCAGACAATTATAGGTGTCAGGCGGCTAGGGCAGTTTCATAGCATTAAATGCGGATGTCACTATCGTGATCCGTCGATTGATCTTCTCTTAATGAGACAGGACAGCTCACACATGGAAAGATCCTTTCTTCCCCCTATATAAACCCCATTCGAACTTCAGAGAAAGGATCGCTGCCATTTTGCAACCCCAACTCCACTGTATTGAGAGCCCCATTTCGGTCCGACCTCCCCAGCTACAGCAGACCGGGTCGACTTGGTTAGACCGAGTCATTCGGAGGAGAACCGATCTTCGCTTATCGACAGGATCAAATTTGGCGCCGTCTGTGGGAATCTCGCCTGATCGAAAGTCGAAGATGAGCGAATCCAACCAGGTGACCGTCACTCTTTCACGAGAAGACCTGGAGCTGCTGATAGAGGCTAGAGCCAGGAAATTGGCGGAGGCACAGCAAGCCGCTACCCGACCTGCTCAGCCCGGCCCCGCCGAGCAGACTACTAGGGTGGGCACTGAAGGAGGGGCTCGGCAGGATGAGAGCCCTCGCTTCCACCGGGCGCTGTTTGGCCCAGCTGAAGGAGCGGGGCAATCAGACCCCCATGAAGCCACCTCCAGTCACACCAAAGCTGACAAAGGGAAGGCTCCCCTTATGTCAACCCCGACTGAGCGCACGGGGTTGCCCTTCTCCAGTCGAGTCTTGAACGAGCCACTACCCAAGCGTTTCAGACTCCCGACCATTACTGAATACGGAGGGGCTACTGACCCGGAGGAACATCTAAAGAAATTCGAGAATGCCTCGATGCTGCATCAGTACCCTGATGGCGTCAAATGCCGGGCCTTCCTGACCACTTTCACCGGACCGGCTCAGCGATGGTTTGATAGACTCCCAGAGGGATCGATCAAGAACTTCTCTGATTTCAAAGAGCTATTCCTGCAACATTTCGCCAGTAGTAAAAGGCACCACAAGACCAGTTTGAACCTGTTCACCATGAAGCAGGGCTCCAAGGAATCCTTAAAAGCCTACATCAAGAGGTTTAATCAGGTCGCGCTGGACGTACCCACCGCCACGTCCGAAGTGCTAATTAGCGTCTTCGCTCAAGGGTTGCAGGAAGGAGAGTTCTTCAGATCTTTGATCAAAAAGCCCCCCAAGGACTTTGAAAGCCTCCTGGGTAAAGCCAGTAAGTACGTGGATGTGGAAGAAGCACAGGCCGCCAGGCGACCAGAGGCCAGACCCGCGCCCGAGAACCCTCAGCAGCATCATAGGAATGTGCCTCCCGGAGGACCTCTCAGAAGCCCCCGAGTCGGCGGACATCGACCCGTAGCCGAGAAAGGGATAGTTCAGCAAGTAGCCCAGGGTTGCCTCCCTTCCAGATGGCAGCCCTACTGTTCCTTCCACAATAGCCATACACACGACCTTCAAGACTGTTGGCAGGCCGGCAGAGGTCGGGGCCGCAATGGCCGAGGAAGTCCGAGAGGAGCCTCTCGGGGAGGTGGTCGAGGTCGAGGAAGAGCTCCGCCAAATCAATCCGAGTCCCCTACCCGACCAACCTCCCATACCGCTAGACAGTTGTTCCCGGCCTCCGGCTCCGCCGAGCATGGGAAGGACAGTGAAGAGCAAGCCAATCAACAAAATGCGGTGCACGGATCCATCAATGTGATCTCGGGGGGACCCACCTACGGGGACTCCAACCGGGCGCGGAAATCCCAAGCCCGACGTCTCGACATATATCAAGTGGGTTGCAGCGCGGCCCAAGCTCAGGGGCCACAAATTAGCTTTGGCCCCGCAGATCTCCAAGGAGTGGAAGTGCCGCACGAGGATGCTTTGGTCATCACGGCGATCATAGCAAACTATCAAGTCCACAGGACCATAGTGGACACGGGGAGCTCAGTGAACATTCTATACCTAAAGGCATTCGAACAGCTTCAAATTGACACCACGGAGTTACGACCCGTGGCCACGCCTCTATTCGGATTCACTGGCAATGAAGTTCAACCCCTCGGTCAGATAAAGTTAGCCATTTCACTGGGGGAAGAGCCCCTGAGAAGGACCAGATGGTCTACCTTCCTGATAGTGGACGCGCCTTCAGCTTATAACGCCATACTGGGTAGGCCGGCAATGAATGAATTCCGGGCCGTAGCTTCGACCTTCTACCTCAAGGTTAAATTTCCAGTGGGAGATCAGGTCGGCGAAGCCAGAGGAGATCAGCGGGCCGCACGGAGGTGTTACGTAGATGATGTCCGAGTGGAGGTAAGCAAGGCCCTCCGAGCAGAACCGGCTAGCTGCAACATGGTGCAGTCTTCTCAGCCTTCTCCTTGGGCCGACCTGATGGAAGAAAAGGAAGAGATCCAGCTCCTGCCCGACCGAGAAGAAACCAAGGTAAAGATAGCCCCCGGGCTGCCACCCGACCTCAGGCAGCAGCTGATAGCCTGTCTGACTCAAAATCGGGATGTGTTTGCCTGGTCCCAACAAGATCTCAAAGGGGTCAGGCCAGAGATAATGGAGCACAAGCTGCATGTGTATCCTGACGCCCGGCCTGTCAAACAGAAGAAAAGGGATTTCAGTCTCGAACAGAACAAGGTCATTCAAGCCGAGGTAGAAAGGCTGCTGAAGGCCGGGCATGTCAGAGAAGTCCAATTCCCGGCCTGGTTAGCCAATGTTGTGTTGGTCTCCAAGCCGGGTGATAAGTGGCGGGTCTGTATCGATTTTAGGGATCTCAACAAAGCTTGCCCTAAGGATTGCTACCCGCTCCCCCGGATCGATCAGATGGTAGACTCTACCGCCGGGAACGAGCTCATCTGCATGTTGGATGCTTACCAGGGATACCACCAAGTGCCCTTGGCCTTAGAAGATCAAGAGAAGGTCAGCTTCGTCACGTCCGAAGGCACCTACTGCTACACAGTTATGCCCTTCGGACTCAAAAACGCCGGGGCAACTTATCAGCGGTTGATGAATAAAGTCTTCAAGGAGCAGCTCGGGAGAAACGTGGAAGTGTACGTAGATGACATTCTCATCAAATCCTCCCGAGCTGCCGACCTCATAGCCGATGTGCGGGAAACCTGCGGCACCCTTCGGAGGTACGGCCTTAAACTCAATCCTGCCAAATGTCTGTTTGGAGCCAAGAGTGGGAAGTTCTTGGGTTACATCCTGACTGAACGCGGGATAGAAGCCAATCCGGGCAAGGTGCAAGCCCTACTGAACATGCCACCGCCGAAAAACCTGAGGGAGGTTCAGCGCTTGACAGGAAGAATCACGGCTTTATCTCGGTTTATCTCTCGGTCGGCCGCCAGGAGCCTGCCATTCTTCAAGATCTTGCGCAAAGCTTCCAAGTTCCAGTGGGATGCCGAGTGCGACCGAGCTTTCGAGGAATTGAAGGTCTACTTGGCCGGTCTGCCGGTACTCGCCAAGCCGGAGGAGGGAGAACCCTTGTATGTTTATTTATCTACTACTGAAGAAGCGGTCAGTGCTGTGCTTGTAACCCAGAAAGAGACCGAGCAACAACCGGTCTATTTCTTTGGGCATCTACTTAAAGAAACCGAGTGTAGGTACACCACGCTCGAGAAGTTAGCTTATGTACTTGTGCTGATGGCTCGGCGACTGCGACCCTACTTTCTGGCTCATCCTATCCGAGTACTGACCAATAGCACGCTCGGGAAGGTCTTGATCAACCCCGAAGTCTCAGGTCGGATGGTCAAATGGACGACCGAGTTGAGCGAATATGATATTCAATACCAGCCCCGAACGGCGATCAAAGCTCAGGCCTTGGCGGATTTTCTGAGCGAGCTTCACGCTGAGGAAGATGAAGGAGCCTGGAAGATTTACGTGGATGGGTCGGCTACCCGGGCAGGGAGTGGCATAGGGATCTTAATGATCTCCCCTAAGGGAGACCCCCTTCATCTGGCTATGCGTCTAGAGTACCCGGCCACTAACAACCAGGCGGAATATGAAGCCCTCTTGGCAGGACTTCAGGCAGCCAAGCAAGTCGGGGCCACTCGGGTCATCTTACACTCTGATTCTCAGTTGGTGACTCAGCAGGTGGCCGGGAGGTTTGAAATAAACGACGCAACTCTGCAAACTTACGTAGAGGCATACCAGAAGTTACAAGCAGAATTTCAAGAAGTCCGGATTATACAGATCCCCCGAGGGGACAACGCCAAGGCGGATGAGTTAGCTAGGCTGGCCAGCTCCGTCCGTCCGTGGGTCATCTCCAAGTCTTCGCCTCAAGTTATGCTGGCGGCTCAGGGGGAGAGGGAAGCCGAACTGGAGATAGAGGAGGACTGGAGAGCTCCATTCATCGCCTACCTGAAGGAAGGAACTCTCCCAGACAGCCCCGAGCAAGCCCGGGTACTGAAAATCCGAGCGGCCAGGTTCACCCTGATAGGGGACACATTATACAAACGGGCCTTTTCCCGACCTCTGGCCAGATGCCTTGGAAAGGAAGATGCGGACTATGTACTCAGAGAAGTGCATGCAGGGTGCTGCGGAAATCACTCGGGAGGTCGGTCCATGGCACGGAAGGTCTTGCTAGCCGGTTACTTCTGGCCGACCCTTCAGAAGGATGCAGAGAAGATGGCTCTTTCCTGTCTTTCTTGCCAGAAGTATCAAAACCTGTCTCACCGACCGGTGGAGATGCTGCGGGCGTCCATCATATCGTGTCCTTTCGATCAGTGGGGCATGGACATAGTGGGACCTTTCCCCCGAGCAGCAGGCCAGAAGAAATTCTTGTTAGTAGCAGTGGACTACTTCTCCAAGTGGATCGAAGCGGAAGCCTTGGCCCGAATCACCGAACAGGCTGTGAAGAAATTCCTTTGGCAAAACATTCTGTGCCGGTACGGCATCCCTCACAAGTTAGTATCAGACAACGGTCGGCAGTTTCAAGGCCGGATCATCAGAAATTGGTGCCAGGAATTTGGGATCAAACAGGCCTTCACTTCCGTGGCATACCCTCAGAGTAATGGTCAGGCCGAAGTGGCCAATAGAGAGATTTTGAAAGGACTCAAAGCTAAGCTGGATCAGGTCGGCGGATCCTGGGTGGAAGAGCTGCCTGGTGTTCTGTGGGCTCTCCGGACCACACCCAAGGAGGGGTCGGGATGCACTCCTTTCCAGTTGGTCTATGGGAGTGAAGCAGTAGTCCCCATGGAGGTCGGCTGTGAGTCAGATAGAAGACAACTATACGGAGAAGACAATGCAGAGATAAGACGAGCCGAGCTAGATTTGATCGAGGAAGCCCGAGATAAGGCCGCAGTCCGTATGGTCGCTTACCAACAAAGAATGCGGAACAGATACAACCAACAGGTCATACCTCGACATTTCCAAGTAGGAGACAGGGTATGGAAAAGAGTCAAGCCCGTTGGAGAAGTAGGCAAGTTGGAGCCTCCATGGAGTGGTCCGTTCTTGGTGGTCGAGGTGCTGAGGTCGGGGGCCTATTACCTACAAGATGCTCAAGGAAAGCGGCTTGGAAGACCTTGGAGTGCAGTGCATTTAAAATTGTACCGTGAGGAGAGCGGATAGAAGTGATTCTTGTAACTGTACTCAAAAGGAACGATGACAGAAACTCCAGCCTTCCAAGTAAAACAACCACAGCAAGTTATAAGTGAGTTTGCACTCACGCACCCACCGGACTCGGCGCCGACCGGGCGTGGCGTTCCACGTTCAGTCGGGCCCGGTCGGGCGTGGCGGTCCACGCTCGATCAGGGTAAGTCGGACGGTGTCCAGACTCTTGCTAAGGCAAGTTATAAGTGAGTTTGCACTCACGCACCCACCGGACTCGGCGCCGACCGGGCGTGGCGTTCCACGTTCAGTCGGGCCCGGTCGGGCGTGGCGGTCCACGCTCGATCAGGGTAAGTCGGACGGTGTCCAGACTCTTGCTAAGGCAAGTTATAAGTGAGTTTGCACTCACGCACCCACCGGACTCGGCGCCGACCGGGCGTGGCGTTCCACGTTCAGTCGGGCCCGGTCGGGCGTGGCGGTCCACGCTCGATCAGGGTAAGTCGGACGGTGTCCAGACTCTTGCTAAGGCAAGTTATAAGTGAGTTTGCACTCACGCACCCACCGGACTCGGCGCCGACCGGGCGTGGCGTTCCACGTTCAGTCGGGCCCGGTCGGGCGTGGCGGTCCACGCTCGATCAGGGTAAGTCGGACGGTGTCCAGACTCTTGCTAAGGCAAGTTATAAGTGAGTTTGCACTCACGCCCCCACCGGACTCGGTGCCGACCGGGCGTGGCGTTCCACGTTCAGTTGGGCCCGGTCGGGCGTGGCGATCCACGTTCGATCAGGGTAAGTCGGACGGTGTCCAGACTCTTGCTAAAGCAAGTTATAAGTGAGTTTGCACTCACGCACCCACCGAACTCGGCGCCGACCGGGCGTGGCGTCCCACGTTCAGTCGGGCCCGGTCGGGCGTGGTGGTCCACGCTCGATCAGGGTAAGTCGGACGGTGTCCAGACTCTTGCTCGAGAAACATATGAATTAACACACTTCTGTGACCTTCATTGCCTGGGCGTGGCTCCCCACGCTCTGAAAAACAAAAAAGATATTAGGTCGGCTCGGTAAAACTGAACTGAGCGAACCAGCGCGTGCAAGCCAACTTGGCTTCGCTGATAAAGGCTAACTCGTCGAAACTAAAGGAAAAATCGCCGAGTCAGAGTATCCACCTGACCAAGCAAAATCACCAGGTCGGGTCGTACGCTCAACGACCGCCACCTCTAAGTCAAGGCATCGACCTGACCAAGTCACAAACCTAGCTCCGGGGGAAAGCCAGGTCGGGAAAGTAACAGCACGAGTCACCCGAGCACCTGGCACTTAGCCAATTTTTCGAGTCGACCTAAAGAAATCCATCTTACGATAATGATTTATGCATCCCGAACGACCCATACTTAGCGGAGTATGGGTGTATGGTTCGCAGTATCGGCCTTCTGCAAGGGGGGCAAGTGCATCAAACAAACAACACTTAGCAAAAATCTCGCGCATTGCAAACAGATAAACGAAATGGAGAAAAAGAAAAAATCTACAGAAATGAGTTAAGGCTCGAGGCCATTACAAGATTGGGCCCTGGAGGCCAAGTCAGGAAACTGGAAATCATCGCAAAATTTCGGATAGCTAAAAGATAGGGCAAGGGCAGACAGAGTAGAAGCTCGGGCCAAAGAAGGTCGGGATCGCCCAACTAAGGAAATCTCGAAAAGTTAGTCTAAGTAAAGGGAGGAAAGGCATCTTCAGGGATCGATGCCTTGATCCGCCTCAGCGTCACCGCATCTGGGGGAAGGTCCTCGGGGAGATGGCCGGCCTCGGTTAATTGTTGGATGGCGCCTATGGCTCCATACTTAATCATGCCGCCAGTCCGCTCGGAAATCAGATTCAGGAAGGAGTCTGATTGAATGTAAGCTACTCGGGCGGCTTCAATCCGAGCCGACTCGCCTGACTTATAGTCCTCCAGTTCCTTCCTGAGTCGGGTAAGCTCACCGCCCTGTGCTGAGATGGTGGTTTCTCGAACAGCCAGTTGTGCTTCTTGGCCCACTATCTGCATCTCCAAACCCCGCGTTGTCTCTAGGTGGGCGGCCAACTCTGTTTCTTTGTTTTTCAGGGCAAGCTGAGTTTGGTGATGAGCCGCAGCCGACTCCTTCAATTTCAGCTGGAGTCCCTTAGCATCGGTGGTCATCTGGGCCAGGTCAGTGTGGGCTCGCTTGTACCGTGACTTGAGGGTCTTGTTTCGCCTTCCAGATGAGCCACCCGACTGGTTAGGCGGCCGTCTCTACTGCTGACTCAGCCATCAGCCTTTGCTCTTCTGCCGAGCGAGCTTCCAACTCGGACACGTGAGACCGCAAGGCGGTTATCTCCGAGCGCAGCTGGTCCAGATCCTGGTCACCCGGAGGACGGTGCCCTGCGCCACTTGGGCTTCCAGACCTCTCACTCGTCCTTCGGCCTCTCGGCATGCCCGGACGTAGTCAACCAGCGCTTGGCCGACCGCGTGACTCAACGCCCATTGCTGCATGATGATGCAGAGGTCATGTATGCTAACATAAACGATCTAAGGAAAAAAGAAAAGTACCTGAGTCATCCCCACGAAGAAGTGGTCGGCTAGAGTAACAGGGTCCATCGTAAAAAACGCTGTCCACCCTTCCTCCCAGCCCGAGACCAACCTATCGTGCAAATTCAGTGGTTGAGGCTGGACGGTTGAAGTTAGAGTATCGGCCGAGGGCACTTAGACGTCCACAGTCGACCGCCGCGTGGAGTTCATGGATAAAAGGGCTTCAACGGCGTCGACGTTGGCGGTGCTCGACTGAGGGGCAGGAGGACGGGGCGCGGACCTCGAAGTCGATGCGCCGGAAGGTATTGACGCAGGAGTAGGGGGTCGAGCTGCGGACCGAGATACTGTCTGGACCAAAGCCCGAGGGACAGGCCGGGGAACCACGGGAGCCGGAGCTGAGCTCGGGGCCGGGGGTTGAGGGCTGGCCGCGGCTGGGTCAGGACGGGGAGGCGTCGCGGCCTGACCCTCCATGGTCGGTTCAGGAGATGAAGGTACGTCCACGCTGAGAACCACTCGGCGGCGTTTTCGGACCAAGCCCGAGGAAGCGGCCGGGTCCGTCTCTTCTCTTTCTGCCTCCGACGGGGTGGAGGTTTCCTCACTGGTCGTCTGAGTGGTGACCCCGGCCTCCTCAGTCGGGAGATCCTCTCCGGGGTCGCTGGCAGCCACTATCGGCGGCTCAGGATCAGAGGCAACAGCAGTAACCGGCGGCACCGCACGAGCGGCTGCTAGCTGGGCAACCAGAGCCCTCATAGCTTCATCCTCCCAATCCAGTACCGCGTCAACCCTAGCGCTGAACATGACTTCGGCTGCACAAAAGAAAAATTTTTAGTCAGCACTAGCAAGTTTACTAAGCTAACAGGAACGTACCGAGGGTGCCAGGCAGCTCCGCCCGGACTTGGCTCAGCAGGAAGAGGTATAGCATGCCCTCTATCAATAGCTTGCCCGCATGATATCGGGCTCCCCCAAGTTTGGAGACTGCCGACCTGTAGCTCGGTTCCGAGCGAAGGTTCTTGGGGAGTTGAGGATGATCGGGCAGGTTCTCCACCCATTTGGTGGGCCAGTTCGGCCGGGGGAGTGATTGTATGTAGAAAAAATGAGATTTCCAGCCTTTGTTGGAGGAAGGAACTTTCTCTAGGAAGGCGGAGTTGATACGGGCTTGGAAATAAAAATTTCCAGGTTCTTGCTTCTTGAGATAATAAAAAAAGTGGAACACTCGAGGTTCTAGCGGGATTTTGTGCGCGGTAAAGATGATCACGGCACCGCACAAGATACGGATGGAGTTAGGAGTCAATTGAGATAAGGAGATCTGGAAATAACGACAGATCTCTCAGAAGAAGGGATGCAAAGGAAAACGCAGTCCAGCTGACAGTTGATCGGTGAAAACGGTGAAGTGACTCAAAGGAGGCTCGTGTGCCCGACCCTGACGGTCGGGCAGAACTATAGGATGGTCCTCAGGGATCAGGTAGTCTATGCGTAAGGTTTCCACCTGACCTAAAGTAAGGGAAGACCGGGTGGATAGATACCAGGGCTCGGGAGGTGCAGGCGGGGGTGCGGATGACGATGCCATCAAAACAAAGTTGAAAAAAATGACAAAACGAGGACTCGGCAAAGGGAAGGAGTACCTAGGATCGAGGTTCGCCGGAAACACAGTTCGTCGAAAACACTGTAGTCGGGGCGGAGGTCGGACAAGAAGCGGAGGAAAAACGAAGGTCGGGATAAAAAAAGACGAAATGAGAGGACAACCCTATTTATACTAGGGGTAAAACCAGGAGAGCCGTCCGATCAAGAAAAAGGAATTGGCGAGGTGGACTCCTCGCCGTCCGATCTCTGCCATTTCCCAGGCCTCGAGGCATCACTCGCACGACCCCCAGGCCACGCCGATGACGTTCCGTTGTTCGAAACGTCCAGTCGGGAAACGACACATGCCCCCGCATTAATGAGAATTTAATGGAGGATATGACATTAAATGAGAGGATTGGCCGTACGAAGTGACGCGCAGGAGAACAAAAAAGAGGCAAGCCGACCGAGCAAGGAGCCTAGTCAGTCGGATCACGCTCCTCCTTCGACTAGACTTGAGAGGGAGGCTTGTGATCCGGGCGTATGATTTTTAGAAGAATCAATAGCTTGGTCAGGTTCGATTGTTGATTTGAACCGGTAGTAAACAAGCCAGGGCGAAGGTCATCTCTAGGTAGGTCACCCGAGGTCGAGACCTCCGAGGTCTGTTGTCCGAGGTCGAGGTCGGGACCCCCGAGGTCTGTTGTCCGAGGTCGAGGTCAGGACCCCCGAGGTCTGTCGTCCGAGGTCGTGGCCCTCGAGGTCGGCCATCCGAGGTCGGGATCCTATAGGTTGGTCATCCGAGGTCAGATACCAGTGATCATGCGGAGACGATCGGACAACTGCGATCCCCTCTCGTCGCATGAGCCTTCCTCATCAGATCCTCAGAAGATAATCCCCCTTGACACAACCATGGCCTGGCAAAGCCGCCAATAATTAAAGAGGGACAGAAGAGATATATCAGACAATGTGTCAGACGGTTACGAGTGTCAGGCGGCTATGGCAGTTTCACGGCATTAAATGCGGATGTCACTATCGTGATCCGTCGATTGATCTTCTCTTAATGAGACATGACAGCTTACACATGGGAAGATCCTTTCTTCCCCCTATATAAACCCCATTTGAACTTCAGAGAAAGGATCGCTGCCATTTTGCAACCACTTCGCTATATTGAGAGCCCTACTTCGGTCCGACCTCCCAAGCCGTAGCAGACCGAGTCGACCGGATTAGATCGAGTCATCCAAAGAAGAACCGATCTTCGCTTGTCGACAGGATCAAAGCGCTTTATTTTTAAAGTTGCCATCAGATAAAAAAAAAAATATGTACTAAACATAACCACTGTAACATCGAGGGGTGTATCACGACTTGTCTGAAAAGAAAAATGGTACGTATTTGAAAACATTAAATGATAAACGTTTTTGTCATGATTTTTTATAATAAATTATAATTGATTTGTCAACGCTAAGTTTGATTTTTGATATTATCACGTTTTCAATTTCAACTTATTTTGATTATTTAAAAAATTTATAATTTGAAATTTGATTAATTATTAAATTTAACAATACAAACTTATTTATTTATTTATTTATTATAGTAATCAACAATTATATTATTTATTTATTTATAGTTAGCATCATGTATTTAATTTATGCTAATTAATTTTAGGATGACTCCAATCTTATAAAAAATTTTCACCAACAATTCATGAATATTATATATGAATATTATTTACAAATAATTTATAATTATTATTTATATATTTAAGTTTATTCATTTAATTTAATAAGTTATTTAAACTTATTTAATTAATTAATTTTATATGTATTGAACATAAGTAAAATTTTATCAAACCTAAAACTAAATTTGCGCAGTTTAATTCATTTAGCGTCATTTGCTCAAAGTTAAAGTTAAGGTACGTGACAACTAAATAACTAGTTAAAAAGGGGTTTATATTATACTTAATTCTACATGTTATTTAGGGATTAGTAGATTTGTTTATTATTTTAATTTTATTTAATATAAAATACATGTGATTTCAAAATTGGCCTGTCATTAATCTTTTTTTTTTATTTTTAATTTCTCTTGACACTTGTTTCTTTGTCAAATGATTCATTAAATGAATGCCTATTGTTTCCTATTTTACCTTCGTTGATTTTAGATTCATATCTCAGGTAGGATTAATGAACTTGACTAATGAAATTTTTTACTAGCTATTAAAATAAATTAGGAAGTATTCATGATAGATAATCTAGAAATTCAACATCATAATATTCGTATATTATTTAGAGAAAAAAATTCTAACATGATATATCATAATTAGAAATCGTGAATATTTGAGATGATAATTATCACTCATCGCTGAATCATAACCTCATGAGTTTGTTATCATCTCATGAACTCAAATACGTAGGGAGAGATGATGAGTCCTCCTGCTTAATAATTCGAAGAAACATATAAATTTTCAAATCATGCCAAATATTAATAACTAAGAAATTTGAGGAGCAAAATCTGACCAAGTTAGTATATCCGTTTTCTCCATATACTAATCATAATATATTTCCAGGCTAATAGGTCCCGTCCGTGTTAGCCTTAGACGAATTAGTGAAGGAATTGAGAGCGAACGAATCGTCTTTTACCATCTAATTAATATAAAATATTTTATTAGATCTTTTTTCTACATAGTACAATCATATTAAAATAAAATATCTATCTATATTTAACCGAATATAATACTAAATGTATATTATCATCTTATATTCCAATAAAAATCTAAGAAAATCAATCAATTTAATCTAAGCGAATTAATCAATATTTAACTACAATAAACAGTAGATCATTTAAATAATTAACTAATAGAAATTTTTCACAGGACGCAATCAATTATTTTTAAATCGTTCGAATAATTAAATAATTGAATTATCAAAAATATTAACAAGGATGGGTAGCGAGACGGCTGGTGCTAACATTTCACGTGTTCCACGTGGCGATTTTATTTGATTTTCATAAAATCCTGCTCCAATCATATTATTTCGTTTTCCAATTACTTTTGATTTTCGAGTTCTACCGATAATTCGATTTATTTTTGGACGTTATCCTTTGTGGGCTTTTAATGGGCTGTTATTCGGGTATCGGATTAGAAGGCCTGATCTGAGAGAAACATTGAATTGAATTCGAAGATACGAAGCTGCTACTGCTACTTACTGCGCCCATCGATCCAAGACGGCGTCTGTTTCTCCGCTACTTCTCTTCTCCTGCTCTGTTCCTCTGTGGTGGCTTGGCTTGGTTCCCAAACGCATCGAACAAAAAACCGTACCCTTCGCCTACGATCGGCGATCGCTCCTCTTCCTCCGTCGACGCCGCTAGGTTTCTTCTCCTCAAACCCTATTGAATCCCTCCCGCCGTTAAATTGTTGAGAGCTCATGCAATCGTGGGGATTGGGGTGGAAGCGACCCTCCGAAATCTTCCACCTCTCCCTTGACTACGGCGAACCCGACGACAATGCGGACGATGACCTGCCTTCCACCTCCCCACCTCCCCCTCCTGCTCATCCCCCTCCGCCTCCGCCGCCACCGCTGCCGCCGTCCTTCCGCCGACAAACCTCCAGGGAGTTCGGCTTCCGGATCGATCTCGATTGGACCGCAGGGGATGACGAGGAGCAGATCGCCCTCCGCCTCCAGTCACAGTTGATGGTTGCGCTCCCCCAGCCTCGGGACGCCGTGGTGCTGGATCTGCGCGGGGACGAGGAGCGCGGATCCGTTGAAGTGAAGATGAAGGTGGTCAGACGGAGGGAGTCGCTCAGATCGGTGAGGATGTCCAAGGCGGCGGGGTCGGGGCACCAAAGCGATGGAGGCGGCGTTTTCACGCGGTTGATTCGGTCCAATTTGGTGCCGTCAGGGATGGCAGATGGGGTTCAGGGTTAGGCGACCATTGGAAAAGCGTGACCATGGTGAAACTCTGCGGGTGCGGCTTGTCGGTAGGTTACTTTCCTTTTCCTGCTCTAATCCTCTGTTCATTTGCTTTTGTAGATTTTTTTTTTCATGTCACTTAATTTTGATATTGTACAGTCTATACCATAATCTTCTTAATCATCCTCATCCTTGCTCTTGACAAAAATGAAAATACGATTATACAAGAATATATGAGTAGTTGCACAGGAAAACCATATACTTGCGATTTCCTTCTGCTCGATAATTTTCTCCACGGCATTAATATATCTGTTAGAACATGTCAAAGCTTTTTTCTGACAGTTTCAATGGTTATTACTTCTGCTCCAATGTCCTACAAAGAATGATTTTTGAAACTGGGTATAGCTTTGACACTTTTACATATATTGAGCTTTACTTCGTGGCAATGAACAGCCATTTTATGGTATTTTCATGTTAAACTCTTTCTACTACGATGACCTTCCAGCGTGATACTTTGAAATTGCTCTTTGATGTGTTTTCTTTTTCCCCCCGAAATTTCCTATGCACCTTAGTACAATCCTTTTTTGTGTAGTATACCAAGAGGAACTCAGACATTATATCCATTGATACAAGCTTAAAATTCATCAGGTGTTTCCAGTGGAGCTAACGAAACTGCCCCTTCTTGAGAAATTGTATCTTAATAACAACAAGTTATTACTTTTGCCACCTGAGCTTGGCGATTTGAAAAGTTTGAAGGTCCTAAGAGTTGACAATAATATGCTGAGTTCTGTCCCAGGTGAGCTTGCATATATGCTTTACTGGTGAACTTAATAAAGCAGATTATTTTATTTCTATTTGGTTGTGTAAACCCATGACACATTTATATGCGCTAATAATTGCATTTGATATATGCTTATTACTGGCAAAATGGATCTCAATTTTCAAACAGTTGAGTTGCGGCAATGTGTAATGCTAGTTGAACTGTCACTGGAACATAATAAACTTGTCAGGCCACTTCTGGATTTCAGGTCATTTGATTGGCATATTTGTCTGATGTCTTTCAATGTTGCATTTAATATACTATTAGCCTTAACATTTATCTTCAGCTTTGTGGCAGGGCTATGGCTGAGCTCCGTGTTCTAAGACTGTTTGGCAATCCTCTCGAATTTCTTCCAGATTTTTTACCCTTGCACAACCTTCGTCATTTATCATTAGCAAATATAAGGATTGAGGCAACTGATAATCTTAAATCAGTTAACGTGCATATAGAGGTGATGTGATGCTACAATTTTCATTTATCTTCGCTCATCCTCTGTTTACCATTGCAACCTTCTTCATGATTACAGACAGAAAACAGCTCCTATTTTGCTGCATCAAAGCATAAACTCAGTGAATTCTTCTCCCTTATTTTCCGATTCTCTTCATGCCATCATCCTTTGTTGGCATCTGCGTTAGCTAAAATCATGCAAGATCACAACAATCGTGTTGCAATTAGTAAAGAAGAGAATGCCATAAGACAGTTGATAAGTATGATAAGTAGTGATGACCGTCATGTGGTAAGTTGTTACTTGGATATTGGTATAGGATCTACTAATTATCTATTGGCATACAAGAAATTTTCCAAACATGTACTATATGTTGCAGGTTGAACAAGCGTGTTTTGCCCTCTCGTCGCTGGCTTCTGATGTTTCTTTGGCAATGCAATTGATTAAGTCTGATATTATGCAACCCATTGAATCACTTTTGAAATCAGTTGACCAAGAAGAATTGATCTCTGTACTGCAAGTTCTGGTCACATTAGCATTTGTATCTGATAATGTAGCTCAAAAGATTCTGACCAAGGATGTACTCAAATCTCTTAAAGCACTTTATGCACATAAGAACACAGAGGTAAGGCTAGCCGCTGTACAATAATTTTTAATCTATCCATGCCAATTTGAGGGAAATAAATTGCTATTCTCACATTATTTAGGTGCAACGACTATCATTATTGGCTGTTGGCAATTTAGCTTTCTGTTTTGAAAACCGTCGAATTCTATCTCAATCTGAAAGTCTGCGAGATCTTCTTTTACGCCTCACGGCTACATCTGTGCCACGGGTAAACAAGGCTGCTGCTCGTGCTTTGGCCATTCTTGGTACACCATTTTGTCCTTTGCAGCTGATTGTCATTTATGATATGTATATTTAAATGACCTGTATGTATCTGATTCAACTCTCACAATCTAATTATATTAAACTCAGGTGAAAATGAAAACCTACGACGGGCAATAAAAGGAAGACCTGTTGGGAAGCAAGGTCTGCGTATTCTATCCATGGATGGTGGTGGTATGAAGGGACTAGCAACAGTTCAGATGCTTAAACAAATTGAGCAAGGAACTGGAAAGCGTATTCACGAAATTTTTGACTTGATTTGTGGGACATCAACTGGTGGTATGCTTGCTGTAGCTCTTGGAATTAAACTGATGACCCTAGAACAATGTGAAGATATATATAAGGAGCTTGGTATAATGTTTGGACTTTGCAAAGTACCATGATCATTGTTTTTTATTATGTCAAATAGTTAATTGTTTTTCGTGCTCTCATTTCTTAGGCAAACTTGTCTTTGCCGAACCTGTTCCTAAGGATAATGAAGCTGCATCTTGGAGGGAGAAGCTTGATCAGCTTTTCAAGAGTTCATCACAAAGCTTTAGAGTAGTTGTACATGGGTCCAAAGTATGAAATTAGAAGTTCTTATTTCTATATTTCTATCAGTTTAGATAGCATGGATACAGACTAATATTACTTGCTTCAATAATTCAAAATTTACTTACAGCATAGTGCCGATCAATTTGAAAGATTGTTGAAAGAGATGTGTGCTGATGAAGAAGGTGACCTCTTAATTGAATCTGCTGTGAAGAGTATTCCAAAAGTTGTTGTAATGTCTACACTAGTTAGCGTAACACCTGCTCAACCATTTGTATTTCGAAATTATCAGGTTTGTGTACTTCTAGTTGCTCTTCACCCATTCCTATGCATGATTAGGTGTTAAATCTTGCAAATGTTTTTAACAAAACTGAAAGTAGGCAGTATATAATTACCAAAATAATGTAGAGGCTTATCTACTTTTTAAATCATAATAAACAATTCAAAATTTATAAACAATGCTAACATCATATAAATATTTGAAACTTCAAAATAACATATATTAAAGGGCAGCCCGATATATGAAGCTCTCACCACCGCAAGGCCCTGGAGAAGGGTCGGACCACATTGGTCTATTCTACGCAATCTTGCCTTGCATTTTGTAAGAGACTGTTTCCGTGATTTGTACCCATAACCTCAAGATCATATGACAACAATTTTACCTTTATGTCAAGGCTCCCTTTGAAAATAACATATATTATATTAGAAAATTAGTTATACTACTCAGATATTATATATTCTGAGTTTTTGTCATGTCGGATGATGAAAATGCCTGTCTTATATTGCCATTTGATTTTATGATGTGTTGTGCAAGAAATGTCTGATAATAAGTAGAAAAGCAGAGAAAAGAGCTACAAAACTTTATTACTTCATCTTTGAAGATTTCACAGTGAGTTTTCTTAGAACTCTTCCTTTTACAGAATCCTGACTACTACAATAGTCACGACTTTGGGTCAGATGATACATTAAAATAGTGTGGGATAAGAAAAGTCTTACCTCACTTTTGTTTTCCTTTTATTTTTCTCCTAAAAGAATCTTTTGGTTCTCCCTTGTTGTAATGGTTGGTTTTACTTCCTAGGTATCGAAGTATACAGATACAATGACTTTACTTGAAAATAAGCACTTCTTCTCCTTTCATCTAGTATTTAAATGTTCATGATTTTTTCATCTAGTATTTAAATGTTCATGATTTTTTTCGTCAATTGCAAAAGAGGAAGAAACAACCAAAATGCATTTAGCAGGAAGAAAAGTGTGGGTTGTCATTCCTTTTCATCCATATTCTTTATCATCAAGCCATGTTAGTCCCAACAATTTGTGGTCAGCTACCTGAGTCTTATGTCCCCATTGAAATCAGTATTCTTTTAAGGTCCCCTTAATTTTAATAAGCTGAGAGGACTAACTGTGAAAAATCACAATGAAGCTAATTGATATAATTGTATTTGCCAAAATCTTTAACTCGTGGAATATCATGATTATCTTAAGTTATCTAGTTAGCAATTTTTGAATTCATTGTCTTAAATGTTGTTCCATTTATTGATACCCGCTGGTATTTACCAAACCATTAAAGCACCAGGAATGTTCTACTAGTCATTTTCAACACTAGAATATGTACTGGTAGTATTGTTTAGCTGTTTTGTCTATGCTTTTATTGTTATATAGATAAAATGAATTCTTTTTGTTATGTTTTTAAATTCTACGGGTATGGAAGTTGACATTGTTCTTGAAATCTTAGTTTGTCTAGGACCAAGTTTTCATGATATTTCTTTAGTTTACAGGGAACTAACGTTGATGCTTTAAAGTTGTAATTGACACATAAAATGCTTATCTTGTAGTCTAAATTGATGCAATTGGTAATATCCTTCTTTCCTGCTGTAGTATCCAGCCGGTACTCTAGAGACACCATTAGGAATGGAAAGCCCTGCTGTAACCTCAGTTGAAACTCCTAGTTCAAAAATTAGTCTGCATCGTGTTGCTTCTATTGGGAGCTGCAAGCATCGAATATGGGAAGCTATAAGAGCATCTTCTGCTGCTCCATATTATCTTGACGATTTCTCTGATGGTACACATTCCTTGTACTATAATTATTCCCTTTATTTGCTTTTCACTTGTTGTAGTTCATTAGCTTAATGTTTGCCGACAAAGTACGCTACTGTTAATTCTTTTTTTAATTATCTTAACTCAGATGTACATCGTTGGCAAGATGGCGCAATTGTAGCAAACAATCCAACCATATTTGCTGTTAGAGAAGCGCAACTTTTATGGCCTGATACACGCATTGACTGTCTAGTTTCCATAGGATGTGGTTCTATTCCAACAAAGGTAATCAACTTCTCTTTGTTTCTCCAATCTCCATCTGGCTCTAGCATTATCAACAGATAATATAGCACCATAAAGTGTAACTTAATGCTCTAATGGCCTGCCTGGCAGAAATATGAATCTGGTCTTTGTGATATAGTTCGCCATCTGTTTTACAGTAGTAAAAAACAACTAATTTTTGTCCCTATTAACATGTTTCACTTGCTGGTATCAGTGAGATTTGGATTCACAATGCAATGAATCATTGATGACCTAAAAGCATTTTAATTATGCAGAGTCGGAAAGGTGGCTGGCGCTATTTGGATACTGGTCAAGTATTAATTGAGAGTGCTTGCTCTGTAGATAGGGTGGAGGAAGCATTGGATGCTTTGTTACCTATGATTCCTGAAGTGCAGTATTTTCGCTTTAATCCACGTTAGAACTTGAGTCTTATATGTGTTCTATTAACTTTTAAGTTTTGAAGCCAAGAAACGAGCATGTCAATTTGATATGTTGCTACTTGCTTTTTCGCAACAGTTGATGAGAGATATGATATGGAGCTTGATGAGACTGATCCTGCTATCTGGCTCAAGTTGGAGGCTGCAACAGAGGAATACATTCATAAACATTCCGAGCTGTTCAAGAATGTCTGTGAGCGATTAGTTTCACGAAATGAAAATGAAGAAAGAATGCTTGAAAGGCTGAATGGCCAACAATATTATAAAACTAAGTCATCAAATCAAGGTAGTTGTCATCAACCACATTTTATTTAGTTGGGATTTACTTCAAACTTGAAATATTTGGTGTTTATAGTGAATCATATTTTTACCTCTCCAAGGTCTTGAAGAAAGCAGCCCTTCATTAGGATGGAGGAGGATGGTGCTACTTGTAGAGTCTTCGTACAGCACTGATATTGGAAATACTGATAATCATGCTCGATCTCTTGAAAAGTTTTGTGCTAGTAATGGCATAAGGCTTTCTCTAACAAGTCGAACTTCTGGACTTTTGAAACCTGCCACTAGATTTTCTACGCCATTTACATCCCCTTTAATCACTGGAAGCTTCCCATCAAGTCCACTATACAGTCCAGAATTTGGACCTCAGCGGATTAATCGGATTGATCTTGTTCCACCTTTTAGCTTGGATGGTCATCCAATCGCAAAAACATCCATGTCTCCACCCACTTCTCCTCTGGTTTCAAGGCAGCCTTCTTCACATGTTCGATCATTGCATGAAAAATTGCAGAACTTGCCACAAGTAGGCATTATACATTTGGCTCTTGAGAATGATTTAACAGGTTCAATATTAAGGTTATAGTCATTCTCCTTGCTATATTATTTAAGGTATATTTGTTAACTTTTTAAATAAATATGTCCTGATTAGTAAATCTCATCAGTTGGCAGAATGATGTGTTTGTGGTTGCCGAGCCTGGCAAGCTTGCAGATGGATTTCTTCAAAGTGTTAAAATGGGCCTTTCTTCACTCGTGCGAGGAAGAAGCAGAAAGGAAGCTTATGCCTTGACTAAGCTTTCATCTGTAGCTGATCTAATAACAAAATGGCGATCCTTTCAAGTAGGCAGTATTCACCATAGGTATATCGGGCGTCAAACGCAAGTATGCATTTTCTTGTCTAGTAAATTTTGTATTAATTTTCTCTTTAGCAAGGACCTAATTTGCTAAATTTACTTTCACTATTATTTCTGAAGGTTATGGAGGATAACCAAGAGATAAGTGCATTTATGTTTCGGCGAAGAGTTCCTGCTGTTCACTTGACATCTGAAGACGTTCGTTGGATGGTAAGTGTGCATATCGACTATGATTTATTTTGTACCTGGAGAAAAATGCAACTACTTTGATGATCATGTCGACTGAATATTGTTAGCATTTTTAATAGGGATAGTTGGTACATTTAGCATGAAATTTTGATTTCTTAATGAATCTAACAATCTTTAAATTTTATCAAATATATGCCCCAACACTTGCAATTTTATTACAAATCTAGTGCATTAAACATCAAAAGTTCATATTAACGTATCCTTTGGTTGAGTTTATGAGTGAGAAGTCAAACAATGCTTTTACTCTTGAATCTAGTTATTTCTAGTCTTTATTCATCTGATTGACAAGTTATTTCCATACATTGAATCTAGTTATTCTTGTGATTATCCATCACTCTTCTTTGTTCTTTTTCATTTCGGATGTTAAAGAGGTCCAGACAAACTTATTCAACTACATGCATTCTACTAGGTTGGAGCTTGGCGAGACCGAATCGTAATTTGCACTGGAAGATCCGGGCTTGCTCCAAGCCTGGTGAAGGCCTTCCTAGATTCAGGTGCCAAAGCTGTTGTCTCACCATCTGTTGAACCCCCTGACACGCACTCCATACAATTCAATGGGATGAACGAATACAATGGTTTCGAGAATGGAAAATTTGAGATTGGGGATGAAGAAGAGGCCGAGGAAGAGGTTGTGCCTGAACTAGGTAGTTCCGCGAGTGACTGGGAAGATAGTGATGCAGAGAAAGGCGGTGAACACTCGTTCGTCTTGAATGATATGGAAGAGGATCTATCAGAGTTCATATGCCATTTATATGACTCATTGTTCCGCGAAGGATCTAGAGTGGATGTTGCTCTACACAACGCTCTCAGGTCCAACCCAAAGTTGAGGTACATATGCCACCTCCCAAATTTACTTTAGTTACAAATTACAATTCAAATGTTAGAATAAACAGTTTTGTGATTAATGAAAAATATGCGAGAGATTGTCCATTTTACAAAGCAAAAATTGTTCGAGAAAGTTGAAAAGTTTGATTCAAACTTATTCATATTTGTATGATCTAGGGCGAAATATGTAACAGTATAATTCAGTGAACAAAATAATATGAGGGAGCAAAGTCGAAGTTGAATTAATCTATAGCGATATTTTTAGTGATGGTGATAAATATTTTGTTGTATATATTGTTATCTATGCTCTTTCCTTCCAGATGCAGAATGAGCAAGGAAAGGAATCCTTGCATAAAAAAAAAATCCTTCTGATGAAGGAAGAGGGAAAAAAAACAAAAGAGAGAAAAGAATCCTTCGGAAAGCCTACAGAAGGAAGAGGAAAGTAGAGGAAATAAAGAAAAGGAAAAAAAAAACAAAATAAGCAAGGTCGCTTGCGACTCGTAGCCACGCGAGGCAGCCATGTAGGGCCACTTGCGGTCACACAAGGCGGCCGATTGTGTTGGCTTGGCTGTAAGTGTTGCTGTACAGTGCCGTTAGTGACGGTGCACACCACCTCCTAGAGTTTGATAGTAATTTTTATGATTTATTTTTTTCATGTTGATCTTGAAATAAATTAATGAGGGTATTAAGAATGAGCGAATCATTTTTTATCACCTATATTATTGCATTGTCCGTGGGGTTGTCGGTTACACTGGGTTGACCGTGCAATGTTACCCGTGTAAGGGCCACCCATGGCTGGTGCAATCGAGGGATAGATGCGGCAAAGGAAGGAATGACTTTATGTTCGGTTTTGAGAGAATAAAAAAATATATAAATATTAATTTACGGATAAATTCATAAATTTATTCGTCTATTATTTTATAATAAATAAATAATGAAAAGCAGGAGTAATCCCTCTTTTATGAATAAATAATGAAACAAATTTCTCCATTTTCAAATCCATTCTCTCACGTATATAGGGCTAGTAGGTTTGTATAAATGCTAATGGATAAAAAAAACAGTTCTAAAAACTTCAAAACAATTAATATTTTTAAATTCAATTTATAAAAAAATAATTTGTATTATCAATTTTATTAAATATATTTAAATTAATCATTAGCTACTTATTATATATAGCTACTATATTATTGTAAGTAGACACAACACATACTATAATAATTTTAAATAATTTTAATTAAATTAAAATGAAATAATATTTTGATTAAATGGAGTTATTTATTTTAATAGGTTATAAGCTATATATTATAATAGCTACCATATAATTCTTTTATAGTAATACTGAAATAAATTGTCCTCGGAGTAGGATATCATGGCTATCGAAACTTAGTTACGATATATTATCGAGAATTTTTCTACCTAATGGATAGCGAATCTGAGTATCATGGTTGTCAGAATAGACCTTCATATGTACTTTTTCAATTTATCTTAATGATCGGTAAAAACTTACGTGATATTTTAGGTTCGACGTTATCTGACATGATTAATTTTTTTTAGATATAATTCTTATAGTAATACTGAAATAAAAATATTTTCGAGATGGAAAAAATATTAAGGTATTATTTTGATATAATTTTTTCAACTAAAATAATAATAAACAACCTTTTTAATTTTATTTCTAATGATTATCAATAATACTCAAACAGAAAGAACAACCATTTGATAGATCAATACTTAGTATTTATTTTTGTTTGACCATAACTAACAACCTTCCAACTTTGGCTTGAATCGATCATGACGAAATTATTTGCCATGGACGGAATTAATCACTCAAACAAAACCCAGAAGAAATAAATGCGCGGGCAATGTGAAAGAAATGCCACACATCTAGCAGTAATTTGCTCCAAGTATATCTTCAATGCAAAGATGACTAACTCTCATCCTAAAGATTCCTGCAAGACTATTCCACACGTAATGGCGGAGTCAACTTAGGTGATCTATCCGGACTGATCTCGGGTTGGGGCCACGAACGTCGACGTTGACACCATCACTCCGGGCTACCTTCTCTTTCTCACTTTTTTTTTCCTTTCTCTCGTACTAAATCCGAGCTTTTCTCTTTCTCACCGCCGTTAGGCCCCAGGCTACAATCAAGGTAGGTGTTAAAGTGGTTTCGTCCATGCCCATGCGATCTAGAAGAGAGATAAGTCATAAAAATTTCGCCCAGCACATTAACCTTTTGCATGGGGACGACCAGCAAGGCATTACGCACACGTTGGGATCAACCCCGTGACCTAATCTGTCAACTCCATATATAGATACCAACTATGTCAGCCCGTGACAATTTCAAATATATTTTCAAGACTACATGGTATAATGATAAGAGATAAGACAAACTCTCATGTAATGAAATGTCGATTTTCACACAAGACACTTCATATGTCTATAGTGCTCGAACCACTTGTGATGCTAGACCGTGTGTCAAGATCATCTGCACTTTCCAGTTAATCTTGATGGTAAATAGTAAATTTTTATGAGACCAAATCGATTATTTTTAAAATTAATCAGTGTCAAAAAAAAATATCTATCAAGTTGTTTTTTTTTACTTTCGATATTTGAACTTTCGACCCACCTAGTACAGAAGTAGGATCCAACTAGTCGTAGAAATAGACTACTCCATCTCACAAATCAACCATTTAGCAAATCCAAAAATGCAAATGGCTTCTCGCCCAACAACTAACATCTTAAAATTTTGAGAAAAATATCTTACTATGCGCCGTAATTAAAATTCGAACTATAAATATTTTTAAAACTACTTGAACATCTCAGCCGTTGTATCATGCCCCAAGGGATGCCATCATGTTCCAACATCTCACTCGTAGAAATAGACACCATCATGTTCCACCTTCATTCACGAGGAAGAACAGATGTGCGAAATTAACCACCACCAAAAAGACACCAACTAAAGCTAATCAACAGAATTCAGCATATCAAATGCCGCTTTTCATCACAGCAAAATACAATGCATCGTTGCCAGTAGAGACTGATGCCCAACAGAAATAAGGTTGCTTGTCATAAAAAAAAAACATTGCTTAGATCTCGATTCCCATGTTGAAGTATACAGTCCAATGCGAAGCCAAGCTCAAGTAGGTGGATGATTTCTCCGGCGGACGTCACTTTTACAAATTGATTGAGAAATCTAGGATATCGATTCAGAGAGCTTGGAGAACCCGAGTTTTTTCAACCGTGAGCTCATTGGATTGCTGCATTTCAAGTCGACAACCTCCACAATATAAGAGTGTGCTTTCTTTTCTACCTTATCAGTGTCCGGATTTTGATCTGCTGGACTACCATCAGTTACTAGCATTGGAATCTCGTGTCCATTTCTTCGCGGTGCGCCATTAGCATGCCCTGTGCTGCTGCTGCTGTCATTGCGGCTGCTGCTCCCATGTTCATTAGTTTGATTTCTTTTCTGCAGTGTTTTCCTCGAATTGGCACCACAATGTATGGACACCGGCGCTGTTTGTTGTTTTCGCTGCATGGGAGGGCATGTTTGATCTGAATGCTTGGTGCATTCTAACTCTCGAGTCATCAAGGAACCTATCGTGCCAGTTGTTCCAACCTTGATAGCGGCTCCATTGCGATCGACAACGTTTGTTCTTTGAGCCATGCTATGGAGATAGGAAAGTAACTATTTGTTCCACTGCTGATGAGATTTCTGATATCGATCCCATGAAAAGTTAGTTCACATACAATTCATCAAGTGATTGCATAAGAAAAGAATAAGTAATTCCTAATTGAAATTTGTTTAAAGAAACATAAACAGGAAACCATTTTGCGTTTATCAATTAAAACAACCGATAATAGGCCAAGCAGAACTGATGATTAAATAGTAAAATGATGGAATAATAAGATGAGCCTCATGCAGTTCTCAAAATAAATAATTTTAACCATTACATGTGTGAGCAGAAAAATATAACCTCTCATGGAGAGAGAAGTTAAGACTGTGTTTAGTTTTCCATTTTCCATTCTCGTTTTCTATTTTCATTTTTGAGAAAATATGGTTTTCTAGAAAATGTATTTAGTTTGCATTTTCACACTTGTTTTCTAGAAAAAGATATAGTATTTTCTGAAAAACTAGAGAATGAAATAAAGTCATTTTCTAAAAAATGAGGAAATACGATTTTCTAGAAAATGAAAATAGAAAACGGAGCAAACCAAACACTCCCTAAGTTTCCCATCTCCAACACCGAATAATCTGAACATATAAGGCTTGTTCTTGTTGTACCCCTAAGTTATAACCAAGTAATTCCACGACTAGATTAACAACAAAAACAATCAAGCCTTATCCCATTAGGTAGGATCAACTAAATAAATCCTTCTATGTTATTGGACTCTATCAAAGTCTTCTTTGGTCTTCCTCGTTTAATGTGCGTTTTTATCATAGTTTCACGTCCTAACTAGAGCATTTATTAGTCGTCTAAATACACATTTGTCATCTTAAACGTATCTATCAAAGTTTTTCCTCAATAGATACAATCCCGACATTCTCTCTAATGTTCTCATTTCTTATCTTGTCCACCCTCGTGTGTTCACACATCTATTTTAACATTCTCATCTCTGCAACTCTCTTCTTTTACTCGTGTGCACGAGTCGTAATCTAATTCAGCTTCATGTCTAACCGCCGTTTTGCAGAATTTTCTTTAAGTTTTAGATGTACTTTACAATTACAAAGAATACCTAACGCTTTCTCAATTTCAACTATCCTGTTTGTATTCTATGTAACTATTAAGTTTGATGGATCTATTCATAAAATATTCGTCTGTGTTTGACGCTAACCGGCAATCTAACACAACCCTCAACCTTTTTCGCACAAGCTTGGGACCAACATTGACAATTTTAAGGGAAAGACCAAATTAAGTGTTAAAAATGAAGTCACAAGCTCATTATTCAATACTTACAAGACTTGTTTAAGTATATGAGAAACTTATAGGTTGCAACAAATCATAAATACTACAAAGTAAAGTTCAAGGTGAACAAATTTTTCTAGCTCAATTACCACAACAGAACTTTATTTTCCACATTCAATGTGACCATCGACCACCAAAGATTCCTAAACATAACCTAACTTATTGACAATCTACAGGCTCAATTAATCATCACAGAAAAGGAAGAATATACCATGTCACGGCAAAAAACAAACTAGAGATAAAGGATGAGAACCTAATTCTTGGTCCCAAGATTGCCCACATGTAAAATCTTACCTATAGTAAAACATTTCTCTAAGGTCTAAAGTTCATCAAATGCCAGTTGGCATCAGCAAAACTTATATTTTTGCTCATCAACCAACAAACAGCTCTTTATACCCGAAATGTGAGTGCCTTCCTCAATTCCATGTGTTGTGCTTGTCTTGCACAATAGGAGTTGATCATCTTCCTCAGCTGCAAGTGGGTGGGTGGATTAATGAGTATCTGTTGCAGTTTTGAGCAAGCACCTTCCTCAACAGCGATCAACTTTGACAGTTTCAACTGCAAGCAGCAGTGTGCAGTTGAGCAGAGTGATCCAACATGCACAAGCAGAGGTGGGCATGTCATTGCTGTTGGGTCATCATGAGCTGCAACTGCAAGTTAGGACAGATTAAGCAAGGTGCTAGGGCTAAGCACCTTCCTTCCCTTCTTCTTTCTTTCCTACTTCTCTTATTTCTTCTGCTCACCTCTTCTTTCACTTCTACTACTGCTCGACGGTGTCACAAGCACCACGTGTTGGCACACTGACACAGCACTGGCACTGTTTCATTTTGGCCAAAGACTAAATCTTTGGCTCGGAACAAAATCATAAATCTTTCGTTTTCTCCATAAAAGAATTCAAACAATCTTCTAAAACACGACAACAGTACCTAATACTGCAAAAAGATAAGCCAAACAAATAACATAGTGATACATTTCTTCCCCCTTTTTTTTTACTTTTAACAATAAAGAGAAAAAAAACAAATAATCCTTCATTTCAAAATAGGACAGAAGAGCCTTTGGAATGTTCTCATAACCCCTAAATCATTATAATCACACATGGGGCAAGAAGGAACAAACAGATTATGAGTTGAACATTTCATCATCACAAATAATTGAGGTAGCAAATCCAATAGTAAGAGCACAAACAAAAAACATATGGTAAAATTAGGTAAAGTATAGATCATTAGAAAGAGATTGAGCACAGTCTACTAACCAGTAGAAGATTGCTTGGCACTCCTCTCTACACGACCGCCATTCCCATCTCTCCAGCTATCAAGAGCAGCAGAAGAAATCCAAAATACGGAGAATAACAATAAAATTTGGGAAAGTAGAGTTTTTTCTTTTTAAAGAGAGATTGAGCAGATTAAGCTTACCAATGGCAGATTGTTTGGTTTTCCTCTCTAGACCACCACCAGCCCTAGCTCTCTGATACAAGAGCAGCAGAAGAAATCAACAAAATAATGACAAAAATAGGGAAAATAGAGATGTTTATAGAGAGATTGAGCACAATCTGTTTACCAATGGAAAATTGTTTGTTCTTCCTCTCTTCGCCACCACCAGTCCCAGTTCTCCAGCTATCAAGAGCAGTAGAAGAAATCCAAAATAAGGAAATGACGATAAATTAGGGAATGTAGAGATCTTCATAAAGAGATTGAGCACAAGCTTCTTACTAATGGCAGATTGCTAGTTTTTCCTCTCTACGACACCACCACTCCTAGCTCTCCAGCTACCAACAGCAACATAAGAAATCGAAAACAAAGAAAATGGTGATAAAATTAGGGAAAGTAGAGATATTTACAAAGAAATTGAGCACAATCTGCTTAGCAAAGGTCACCAGTTCCCAGCTCTCCAGCTATCATCAGCAGCATCAGAAATCCAAAACAAGGAAAATAATGACAAAATTAGGGAAAATAGAGATCTTTACAAACAGATCGAGCACAATCTGCTTACAAATCGCGGATCCCTTGCTCTTCCACACCACCACCATTCCCAGCTCTCCAGCTACGAAGAGCAGCACAGAAATTGCAAAACAAGGAAATAAACGACAAAATTAGGGAAAGCAAAGACCTTCATAAGAAGATACATGCAATCTGCTTACCAATGACAGATTGCTTGGTCTTCGTCTCTACGGCAGCACCAGCACTAGCTCTCCAGATATCAACAGCAGCGGAAGAAATCCACCAACAACGAGAAGATCAACCAGAAGAAAAAAAAAACCCGTCTTTTTTAAGTAGTCGCGGCGGAATTGGCGGAGTAAAGCTGCAAAAGGTCAGCATCGAAAGGCTTTTTCATGTCTCAGTGTCCTCTACCATGTGCCGTCCACTGTTCTTGAGTATGTATTTAATTACATTATTCTCCTCATATAAATTTATTTAGTTTTATTTTTTACAAAAATATGTTTTTTAAAAAACAGTTGACGAAATTTTAAGTATTTAATGCAATAAAAAATATGATTAATTAAGTTTTTTTAACTAATAAAAATATAGACTGAAAATCAAAAGGATACATCTTCAAAAGAATATCCTCATTTAAAATATCTTAAAATAATATTTTACCCATAGTTTAATTTTTAAAAAATTCTT
This sequence comes from Boesenbergia rotunda, assembly GCA_024364735.1. Taxonomy (NCBI): domain Eukaryota; kingdom Viridiplantae; phylum Streptophyta; class Magnoliopsida; order Zingiberales; family Zingiberaceae; genus Boesenbergia; species Boesenbergia rotunda. The sequence continues at coordinate 122,533 of JAGFNQ010002624.1, read as the reverse complement.
TATTTTTTTATTTTAGAACTATCTTGTATAAATATAAAGTAGCACCATCTTCTGGAACAATCGGGAGCACATCAATCAAATTAAAGAAGAAGTTATTATTCCCCAAGCCAATGATGCTAAGTCTTTCAATAATTAATCAAGTACATGGAAATGAAATATTAATTGCAATGTATTATAAAAAAAATTTTAATGGAATGACAATTTTAATAAGGATGGCGATGGCCGTTTGAATGTATCTCGGTGATTACTTTTTAATTTATTTTGATAGTAAATAGAAAATTTTTACACGACCGAATCGATTATTTTCAATATTAATTGACTTGAATAGTTAGATACTTAAATTATATATATATAAAATTACTAGTCCTCCCCAATTTAAATTATTTGATGGTGGGTGAAAATTTTTTACAATATTTATTTTGATGTTCAATAAAAATTTTCATGAAATTGAATTAATTATTTTCAAAATTAATCGATTAGAATGGCTTCTCAACTAAAAAAATATAGTATAGAATAATAAAAAATTATTAACGATTTATTGTGATATGATAACGTGGGAAGAACTACTCGTGTTATATTATTAAAAATATTAATTTGAAAGCATACTTAAGTCTATAAATCTGAAAAATACGAGTTTAATCTTTCATGGTAGAGAATAATATATATCTTTTAGTTCAGTACAAAAGTTAAAGACCTATAGTATTTATTTAATATTTTGAAAAAGAACAATATAACACTCAATTCGTGCCTAGGATACCTCTAGGATGCTTATATTAGGAGTAGATTTAGAACGTCATGTCATGTAATTAAGCAGTCATCATAATTTTTGAATTTATTTGATGAATGAAATATGAAATCCATCGTCCATTTCAAAATTAAATCTCGTGAAACGAGATGGACTCCCAAAAACACGCGATCTCCCAAAGATCATGAGTATAGAGACGGGCTTCGATCGACAAGGAAAGGACCGTTAGTGAATCCGTCGGGAAAAATCCCCTGCAAAATACTCCGACAATCAAGTCAGTCCCCGGTAGTGGAAGAGCGAAAGCAATGGAACAGTAGCAAAAACACTATTGCGCGTACCTGAGGGACGAGGAGCAGAGCGGCTTATATAGCCAGGGGAGCTGACAGCTTTTGTTCGGCCTGTCACCTTTTGTCGTATGCGGAGACATGACAAGGCATAGCCAACGGTGACAGGGTAGGGTGTCACATACCGGAATAAGGAAAAAGACGTTGTCAACTTATAGACGAGCGTCGTCAGGCGTCGCTCGGCCTGGCGCAGGCCTAGGCGGCCGTAGTACGGGATGTCAGGGCACGGCAGGAAGATCATTGCGTCGACGAGATATTCACGATTCGGGCCTAAATGGTATTAGGTTTGCCCCAACCTCATACTTCGTCTGCTAGTCTTGTGTCAGGAAGTGGGTGTTCCTACAAGTCGCGACAAAACTTCTAACGGTAATGCCGACTAGCGGCTGGAAAGGAACTCGGGCCCTACGGTCACTATCGCCGAGAATAACTATACTTCCAGAGTCAGGGTGTGCCCGAGTTGGAATACCTCGACTGGGCTTGAAGTGGGTCGACTGAAGACTCGATACTCTTGTAACTCGGGGCTTCGCCGACTCGGATCATCGCCATAGGGGAGCTCTGGGGCTTCGGTTGGGGTTCCTTCGACTCGGGACCTCGTCTTGGGAGAGCTCTAGGGCTACGACGTCTGTTGGCTCGGGAATTATTCCCCTGCCAGGACTGGGCCGAACCGCTCGCCTGAGTCCTCCGTTTGATGGATCTTCGATCTTGATCTTCTCTAAGGGAGAACTAGGCTCACTGGCCCACTTACGCGTAGGAGGATCTGGGCCTATAATAATGGGTCGGGATCATTAATCAAATAGTAAGATTGGGATAAGTATATATAAAACATTATTAATAATTATTAAAACTTTCATCAGCCTTTAGCACACAGCAATAACTAATGAAAAAGAAAGATAATAGATAGAAAGCTAATAAACAATTATTGAATATAAAAAATTGTTCAATATTTTTTATTTTTACCCTTGAAAGAGGTCACTCAAACTATGATTTTCATATTTTAGTGACAAATGAGTTATATTCAATGGATTTTGTGTCAGGATATAAGAATTTAAATTTTTATATTTTATGGAATTGTCTAAATTTAAAAATATATTATATATTATTTATTGAAAAAAAAGACACTAAATTATACAAATCATTGAAAAGATACCCATTAGATATTTTTTATCCGGATAATACCTTTTATTACAGTGTTATTATAGCAGTTACCAATAACTTGCTATGACATGTAGAAACTACCCTATAACTATTATAACATGTAATATAATATTATTGTAGTATTGTAGCAACTATTTAGTTGCTTCTATAATTGTCTAGCAGCTATTTAAATAGATATTATAATTAGTTTAAAGTGATTTTGATCAATTTAAAATGATGAAATTTAAATAATTTTAATCAATTTAGTAAAAAGTATTTTGATATAATAGTGTTCAAAATTTAAGATTTAGAATTCAAGAATTTAAAATTTATAGTTTATGGTTTAGCTACAATTATGTAGCAGCTATTTAAGTATCTACTACAATAGCTATTTAAGTATTTTTTTATAATTGTTTTAAAGTGATTTTGACCAACTTAAAAATATTTAAATGAAATTTAAATAATTTTGACTAATTAATAAAGAGTATTTCAATTTAATAGTATTCGTGTATAATAATTTTGATTAAGATAAAATAGAGATAAAATAGACAATTTTTTATATTATAATTACCAATAGCTAACTATACAACTCTTTTAGTAAAGAGTAATGATAGGGAGAGTGAAAATGAAAGAGTGAAAATTATAGTGAATGATGTGGTATGACGTGACACTTTACATGCACACGTCCGATTTTCGCTTGGACACCATCGACGACCTTCGGCCGCCGCCTCGAATCAAACTATACACTAGGGGGGCACGGTGAACCCGTCGGAGATCGTGCATGCAAGGTGCCACGTCATTCACTATGATTTTCACTCTCTCATTTTCACTCTCCCAATCATTATTCTATAGTAAAATCATAAATTCTAAAAATTTGAACTCTAAATCATAAATTTTGAACACTATTATATAAAAACTCTTTACCAATTTGATAAAAATTATTTAAATTTTATCAAAAATTTTTTTAAATAATTATAAAAGTTATTAAATAATTGTTACAATACTAGAATAGTATGTATGAAGTGTTGCATGTTGTAACAGCTTAACTGATATAATAACATTAAAATAAAAGATATTCTCATAATAAAACATTTTATAAGGCGCCCTTGTGATTTTTTTTAAATATCTTTTTTGATGATTTACATGGTTTAGAAGATCCTTTTAATTTAAGAAAGGCTCATATATATATAAAATTTTGAAAGGGAAAAAATTTATTTTTAAGTCAGTCAAGCGATTTGATGTTTAGTGAAATATATCATCTAACTTCGTAACTCTTTTTCTATAAAAAAATACAAAAAAAAAATATTTTGCTAATTTCAACGTATCATTATTCTCATTATTAAAACTATTAAAAAATAACTACAAATCCAATGGATATTTACTCCTTTATCTTTATTTTTTTTTATTTATTTATTTATTTATAATTTTAGTCGGTCAAATAGTTTGAATTCTGAAACCAAACGATATCATGAAATAACGGAGGATATATTAACCTAGACGTAGTTCAGGCATTTTTTTTTTTTTGAACAAGGGAGTCTAATTTGAATAACTGCTTAAATAGATTAAGTCATCCCACGATGAATGAGATTAAAATGTGAATATTATTATCTTGAAATCTAAAAATTAAAATTGAACAAAATTAATATATCCGTCCTCTCCACGCGCTAACCATAACAGCGGGACTAGTAGCCCTCGTAATTTTTCTCTCCTGTATTGATCCTGAGACGGATTAGCGGGGACACTAAAAGCGAGCAAATCGCTTTTTACCCCCTCAAATAGATTAAGTCGATGAACTTTTAAAAAAATTGGAATGTTACATCCTAAAAAATATTTATCATCCACCATATGATACAGGAAGTAATTATTTGATTGATGTTTAGTATTTGAATATTATTATCATGAAATTTAGAGGTCAAAATTTAAAAAAGTCAGTGTGTCCATCCTTCTCACGTACTAGCCACAGCATTCGAACTAATAATTTTTGATTTATTTTTTCTGTGTTGATTCTAAAATGAATTGACGAAAATGATGTGAATCATTTTTTTCCTATCAAGAAGATGATTATTTGCTCCACATAATTAATACTTGCATGTAATATTATTGCATTAGATCGTGCGCGAAATGTATCACGGATTCGCTGGTCACCTACTCCCATGCAGGTCATTGCGCTGGATGAAACCCTTGTAATTTTCTTACTTTCGAGATCATAGAACAGTCCTGAAAATGCCTCCGGATGAGGGTTATCAGCCTTAGGTGAAACTCCGTGATTCATCTTTGTGATTTATCTATTTTTTTTTTCAGATCGCACGACCATATTGGAAAGACCCCAGGATGAGAGATGCTGCAATAGGGCGGTGATTATTAACTACTAAAACATATATAAAATGTGTCGAAGAATATTGCAATTAACTACTAAAAAAAGTTATAAAAACATAATTAACACAAATTTAAGAGGTTGAGTTCTAATGAATTTTTTTTCAATTATTATTCAGACTAATATAAAAAATAAGAAACTCACCTCAATGGAATGTCTATATAAAAAGGTGAGATCAAATAAAACCATTGCACTTTTGGAGAAACAACTTGAGCAATGCATTAAAACCAGATCTCACATCAGCCAAAACCAACTATAACATTGAAGCAAATAGTAGAAACAAAGCTTTTGCATGATTCACATACGAATCGATTCCAAGAAGATACCTTTGATGATTCCACCAAGAACCATCAGCCATGGTGGTCAGTGAGTGCCTAAATCTATGATCAGATATGTGCAGTCATCAGCATATGTCCATCTACAAAATCCCGAAAGCTGATTCACCTCTCGACATGACTAAGCTCAAAGAGTAGATTTCTACTCCAAAGGATTGATTCGTCATTCAAGTAAAAGATCACTTCAATTGTGTAGTTTCCAAGAAGATGAGTTCCTTCTTCCAATATCTACCCATTTTGCGAGCACAAACAAGCTTTATCTGATTAAAAGAAACTGCATATTAACATTCATCCCTCATCTGTGATATTATATGGCTTGCAGCATGACATGGACAAACTTCAAAATGGAGTATCAGAGCTGCAAAGCTAAGTCTGGTTGTTGAGAGTCCTTGAGAATTCGAGGAGAGTGAAGAACTGGAGATCCAGGAGGCTGAAAACTTATATTTAGATCAGGAGGGAATGTATCCTTATTATGCTTGTTTTCCATTCGCAGAACTGGACCTTGCCGTGGACTCTGGTTTTGAAATCTGGACATATCATTTGTGATTAGTTGAGGGAAGATGACCAATCCCTTGTCACGAACCTGAGGTTCCAAACCAGCCACCTGGATGGGCTGCCTAAAAGCTTGAGACATGGAGATCGTCATGGAATTATCAGAGATCCTGGGGGATGAACTTGGTGTCCTCCAAGAGCCATAGGAAAATGTAGAAACAGATCCATTTGAAGAGTTGCGAGTGTCTACTATATGCTGTTGTGGTTTAGACTGCAAGGAAGCTCCAGCAGGCATCCACATTTGTGCTGCAACATAATCTGGAATGATTGTTTTTTCTCTGCAACTCGGTGGAACAACCGATGGGAAAGTTTTAGAAGAATCAAAACTGCTTGAAAGGTTTGGCTGACTAAACATCTTGATTGGCAAACCCATCACTCCTGAAGCATCACTGTGGCCCTGATCATAAACACCCAATGCCTGAGGGTGATTTGCTATAATTCCTTTTTGATTTTCGGGGAGAAATTTCATGGTATTATCAAGACTATTGCAAGAACCTGTCGAGACTTTTCCACTGCTGAATTGATTTGCAGTGACTTTTCCATTTGCTTTATTGCTTGGTGCCACTGATGATTCCATTTGTTTTAGAGTTTCCGGCCGCCCAGTTTTCCTATCCAATTGAACTGAGGTGGGTGGTCCAGAAGGGACTACACTATCATAAATGTGAGAGCCCTGTAAAGCTTGATTTGTCAATCTAGTATTTAAGGAACTTGGCTGACATTCTCGGGCCTGCTCTGAAGCAGTAGCGCTAGTGTTAGCAAAATTGAAAGCGACTTGTTTGTTCTTCTTCTGCAATACAGCAGCATCTGTCCTTTGCTGGGTTACAGAGACATCATTACGTGATTGTTTCTTTGTTCCAGTAATTATAGGAAGTTCATTTCCCTCCTTGACAGGATCATAATCCCTGTTACGAGAACTGGTTTGAATCTGCTTCTGGATGCCATAATCTACTTCCTTTAGATTCCCATTTCCACTGGTTTTTTTCCCAACTGCAGTTACTTTATCCTTCTTCAGGGGCATTTTGAACTGAACAGTTGAATTCCGATTGGTTTGCTTTTGTTGCAACTTGGAACTGTTTGAGACAGACAGAATAGGACTTAAAGGTGGCTCATATTCGTCGACCCATCCAAAGCCATACTTTACACCAGAAGGCAAAGCATTTGCGATCCTGTCTGAAGCAATTTTCCAGGCAGCAGGACCAAGATTACCTGCAAAACGGGCCAGGCTCCTTGCATACGAGTATTCAGCGTCAATTCCAACCTGATTCAGGAAATCAAAATATCAGATGTGCACGAGATGTTAAACATAAAACAAGTTCCAAAGATTTATGTATCCCCATACAGCAATCAGCTGCCTTTGCTCTCCCTCAAACACATCAAACAGTGTGTCTGCTTCACATTCTTGGTCATAATTAATATTGTAAGTGGCACGCCTATTTTCATCTACATCAAGTGATGTCTTCCCCAGCTTAGATGGAGAGCCTTTCACTGAAAGATGTATGTGAAGACCCATAAGATATTTTAATTATCAATCAAAATGAGAAAAAAACTGGATATTACAAGCTTGTTGATCATACCTCTAGGATCATCCACCTTTTCTGATTTACTGTCACCGAGTGATGAACTGTTATCAGCAAGACCATTGGAAGTGCTAGCAGGATCTGCACCATTAGCTTCTACTGCGCTTAAACCAGTACCGATATCCCCACCAGAAACAAGAGTTGTGGCAGAAGAAATATCAGAAACAAATGATTCTTGCACAACTTTTGGCAGGCACTTTTGCAGTGGTTTTTTCTCAGTAGGATTTACTCTAATCTTCTCTTTGGATTTTGAATCAGTTCCAATGGATTTGACCTCAGTTCTTAGCATTTGAAATTCTTTTCTCCCTATATCTTGCATGGCACGTGCCTTCGTCAAGTAGAATTACAGATATTTAGAAACAATACAAAGGAGAATATAAATTGTTTTTTTTTCAGAAAAAAGTAAGAAGGGTCTCCTGATACCTGTCTGAAGTACACTGTGTCTGGTGCATTATACTGCATAGCATTACTGCAAATTAAGAAGACATCATCCTGCAATCAACCTAATCTTATAAGGAAATGATACGAGAAAGTAAATTGCACAAGAATCACTTTCCAACAGTCCACAGTGATAAATCTTCACTTCAGAATTGAGAACTAATCTCATTAGTCATTATAAGAGAACCAAACAAGAAGCAAGGATCAAGATAGAACTGTAGAAGAAACACTGGAGTTGGCCCAAAATGTCTCTAGGTTATCATTTGCTTTTCAAACTGCAATACACAAAATCTAAGTTCCCTAGCTTCATCAACAAATTTTTTCAAAAAGTGCCATTTTTCATAACAACAAGAAGACATCTATTCAATTACTCAGCTCTCTTTAAGGTTACTAATAATCATTTCATATATCAATGATAGAAAGAATTCTCTTTAGTCATCCGCTACTCCTTGAATCTTCATCACTACTCGTCAACTTGAATTCATCTTAGAACAGAATAATATCAATGTTTTAATTATCAATTAGGGATACACTCAGCTGCTTGTGAACCTTGCCATTGTGATGGTTATTTAATCTATAAAGCATAGTTCAGTTGGTCATTAGCAGTCTAATGTGATTCATTGTTAAGCTCAAAGAGGCACATAGTGATCAGAAAAAAGACAAGAAACTTTTTCCAAGGTGCAAATAGAAAACACCTATACAACATGTTGGAGCTTAATGCAATTTTCAAGATTGCATGACACTACTGGATGAACAAATACAAGCAATAATTCCAAAATCAGAAATACCCAAGTGTTTACTTACATTTGCTTCGGCACTTATGTTCTATATGAGAAATATGGATTTTAAACTTTAGAGGGTTGTATGTCAGCGCAAAGAACCTTATAGTCCTTGTGCAATTTACATGGGCTTCTACATATAACACAGAATAGCAAACCCACACAGATACTATGTAACTTACTGAAATAGTTTCTTAAGCAATTCAGAAACTACTTTTTGTTTAGGCACACATCCAAATTCCAGATATGCGTAGAGCTAAGAATCATTGCACAAGGATTACCTCAAATTGTTCAAAGGATCGATATGCATTCCTTGCTAGTTTCTTCCGCACAGTCCCAAGGTCCATCGGGTGCTCAATCACATCAAGGTAATCAGGAAGCTGAAGCAGACAGAATAAGCACTACTAAGTTTGAAGGAAGCCAACCAGTTTCTTCTATCATTGTGTTACATAATAAAGAACGGTAATAAACCTCATCAATATCCACTGGGTCTGCAAACACCCCATAAGTATCCTTTCTGCCACGCCAAAAAATTTTTAAGTGAAAACAAACTCATAGCTCAGCTATTATAGTGAGAACATTGATATTGTAAAGGGAAATACTTCTGAATCTTATCGAGAATGGCCTCCAGTATCTTCCTCTCTGGCAAAGGCGTTCTTGCTGGCTGTGAACTAGTCGACACCCCTGAACCATATACTTACACCATCAATTGCAAACGAAATAACTTCCTGAAACACAAGTGGAAAAGTAATGAAGAGATTTGCAGAATCTAACCAGAAACAGGTCCTTTGGATCTCCGAAGGAGATTTTTCTCTCCCGTCTGCAAGAACAAATGGAATAGGAAGAATTAATTTCAAGATATCCAATTTGCCCCCAAAAATGACTCCGCATCCTCAATTTTCACTAGAGGATACAATGCAAGCGCTAAGTAAACTAATTTGGAAAGAAAATGAAGTAGAAAGAACAAAGCAGCAGCATGCGGGGAGTATCTAGAACTGTGCATTATACCTCTCGGGGAGCAGATCCAGTGGAACGAACTCCAGCATCAATTCCCTCATAGCGGCGCTTTTTCAGCGGCTTGATTGGCTCCTCATCCTCTTCGCCCTCCTCCTCATCGTCGTCATCAACGTAAGAAGACGACGTAGCCGAGGACAAAGACGGCGACTTTCGGGCCGGACGAGCAACCCTACGAGCCTTTCTCTCCTCCTCCTCCTCCACCCTTCTGGCGGTGGTTGGGGCAGGAGGCAACTTGAGGATAAGCTTCAGCTGCCGCCTCTTCCCTTTCCGCTCCAGATCCTCCTCCTCCTCCTCGGCCTCCACTTCCTCCTCCTCATCCAAGTAATCATCGAAGTCAGCGAATCCATCGCTTAGGGGGCGCCGGCGTCGTTGGCGGAGCGTACGGCGCGGAGCCTCCGTGGCAGCCGAAGGGGAAGCTGGAGAGCGATGCCGTCGGCCGTCGTCCCGCATCTTCCTCGGCCGGCCCCTCTTCCTCACCGCCGCCACCGTCGTCATCGCAAGGTCGCTCTTTTTCCTTCGCTTCTTTTACCTCTCTCTCTGTTTCAAGTCGTATAGTAGACTGCTACTGGTGTCATCGCACAGCGATATCCTAAATTTACTCTCTGTCATACCCTCATCGCCACACTCCTCCTATCGTCATGGAGACCACCGAATTTTCAAATGGAAATAAAGGTATGGAAACGTGGTGACTGTTTATGAGTACGGTACTGATTCGGTAAGTACTGGTTACATTATTATAGTGGCGATCGTAATAACACTTGCTGACTTTATTTACATAAAAAATTAATGCACCATAATTTTAATAATTTGATTATGTATTATTTAATGCTTATTTTTTATAAGTCATGTATTAATTAATTATCTATAATATTGGAGCTAAATTTGTTCAATTTTTATATACAAATTCAAAATTCCGAATTATATATATATATATAAATTTGATCATTATTATTTTATCAAAATTTATTTTATCCAATCCAATTCAACCAAACGTGGAAGGGTGTGATCGTATAAAAGATTTTCTTAGAAAGATGTATAATAAAAAAGTTAACTATTTTCTATTATTTGGTTAGAATAATAATAATAATAAATCCTCTAGCGATTGATTATGGCAATCTGCAACTTGAGAACCTCAGGCAACAACAATGCCACAGTGGTGTGGCGAGGAGGATTCTTTTGAACAAATTATTTATAAAAAAAATACCCTTTTTATCCCCCTCTTTCTCTTTCTTTTTATTTTTTTAATAAAAAATGTTCCATCTTTTAGAATGACACAACTATCCTCACATACATACCATGTTAAGCCAATTTTGAATTTTTAACATGTCCATGTCAAGTTTGAATCATTAACTGATCAACTTGACCCATTCAATAATATAATATTTATATTATAATAATAATTATAAAATCATAATTATTACAACATAAATTTATCTATTTATTTAACAATTACATTATAATAATTATTCAATTATAATTATTGCAATACAAATTTATTATCGATCTATTCAATAATATTTATATTATCATAGCAGTTACGTTTTTATAATAGTTACAATAAAAATTTGTTCTCTCCCCACAATAATACCTATATAATTTTAGATGGGAAGATAATTAAATGAGATCAAGATGTTCTTAGAAGCCCCACTCTTTTTTATTTTTTTATTTTTTGTTTTTGTTCAATTGGCTCTGAAGATCAGTTAGTGGTGTCGGGGTAAATGGGATGACAAAGCAAGAGCAGCTTCCTCTGAGAGGAAAGAGGAAGCACTCGGACTCTCATAATAAAATTAATATTTGAGTGATAGATTTTCATATTGATCCCGGTCTTATCTATGGGTAGATTTATAGGTTGGGCCCGTCAGTCAGCCTAGCACTAGAAAGGTTTAATAGACATGTCAGCAACCATATCCCCGGGAAGGTTCTCGAGCCCAGAAGCCCCCCGGAGGCAGTGTCTAACTGACCACCAATGAAGTCGGTCGGGTCAACCACCAATCATTCTACCAGGCGAACGCCTGGCTACCGACGCTCTTTGGCTCCTCCCCGACCTAGAGTTAGGTTGGGCGCCACAGTCGGACGCGTAGCGATCCACGCTCCAAGGTCGGCACGAGGACGGGATACCTAACAGAATCAGACAAACACCACTCGATAAACCCCCCGACCCGTGGCGTACCCTACGTTTCCATTCTACCAGTCGGACGCGTGGCTGCCCACGCTCACTGGCCATTACCCGACTCGGTCCCCAGCACGCTGACCCGCCAATCGGCTCTCAGGGTACGGGCTATCTCGCCCCTACGCCCCTTATACCATCATATCCAGGATACGACCCTGCTAACGGGATTCTGCACACCTTATTTATCTCTGACACTCCTCGCAGCCAGTCCAACCATCCAGTACTCTTGTACTGCCCCGAGTACCCCGCACCATGCCGCGCCGCTCTTAAGTGCTCCCTACGAGCTGACAGCTATCATATTCTTGTCTCGTCAATACGGACAAGGGTTGTCAGCTCCTCCGGTTATATAAGCTTCGCACTCCCCTACCGTAGGTACACGGGCGCGGTCTTTCGCATCTCTTGTCTCATTTCAATTCGGTCCCACTATTATGCCTGTGGATACTGACTTGACCGTCGGAGTACCTGACCGGGGAAACCCCCAGCCGGTTCGCTAACGATCACTGTTTTGCAGAGCCCTGCCGGAGCGCGGCCAGCTCGCGGCCACCTCATCTGCTCGTGCCATCCGAGAGACCTTTCGACCCGTGGGATCGCCACCTCACTTCGCGACCGGATCACGTATCAAATATAAAATCAAATTCTGAGAGAATAATCTTAAGAAAATAAAATTTTTCCTAACTAAACAAACCGCTCAGTCACTGGGAATTACTCTCTTTATTTTGCTATAGGATCAACGGTGAAAAATGTTTGAAGTGAACAAGCAGGGATGAATTATATATATATATATATATATATATAAAATTTGTATTAGTGTAATCGATCTTAGTTGTAGTTGACCAGATTGATCAAATTTTGGTTGACTCAAATTTGAATTTTGATATTTAATTAATATATTACTAAAACGTCAAATAGGTTAAGGTTGACATATTTGACAATGTCAGAAATTTAAGTGGGTCGCGGGTGATCGGGCACTTGGTCATTGAAAGTCCAACAAGGAGTTGACATTAGAAGAAGAAAGTCCAAATGAGTTACGATTGACCAGAAACTCATTGATCAAAAGTCTAATAGGAATTGACGAGAAAAAAGTCCAAAGTTAACATGATATTTGGTGATCAAAAATCTAACGGAGAGTTGACAAGAGAGAAGTTCAAGTCGTAAGGTCTAAGTGGGTCGCAAATGGCCAAACACTTAGTTATGAGATATCAAAATGAGATACTACTTAAAGGTTATAAAAGATGGTTCTTGAGGAGATTTTGGCTATCAATTTTTGGAGATTTTGATGTGAAATGTTGGTGCATTTTCGAGTCAGACACTTCCAAGCAACAAAATACAAGCAAAATAAGGTTTTCATTATAAAATCGATTTCATTTTCGATTTATTTGTGTTTACTTTTCTTGTTGTGTTCTTGTGTAATCAAGTTTATAAGAGGTTTCTCCGTCTCAAAAAATTTTCGAGAATAAGAGAGTTCAGAGTGGAAGATCGCTAGAAGTGAATTCTTGAATTAATCAGTTTAAGGAAATTGATACCAAATAAAACTAAAGTGTTGTGGATGTGGTATCAAAGTTGATTAAATTTTTCACTGTGCATTTAAAAACGAGCAAAAAGTGAAGACGCGAAGTGATTGGAACTATTCATAACCTTCTCTAGCTCGCATATATCCTAATAGTTTGACCTCTCCAAACACAAATGTCTATAAAAATTTCTTTCTCCTCCATTTACCTTCTCTGATGACCAAATTTTCCCAAATTCATCCCAAAATCCTTGCTTTACTGTTAATTATGTCATCATCCATCGTCGGATTTTGAAATTAATTACATATTCGGGAAGTGCATGACCTAAACTTTTTATCGGTAGTTTGATACCAAAATTTTGAAGTAAGATCTTGTCCTTAAGATGAGCCATCAACCCCTATTTTGCATCAGAGCTGCACCATGCAACTTGGTACGATGATTTTTATGAAATTTTGAGATAGATTCAAATTTTAAATCGAGAATTGGAAGGTTATTTGAAAATGAGCAAATTTTTGGATTGATTTATGTGACTTTGATTTGATTTTGATATCAATAATTAATATTTATTATAGTAAAAGATCCTAACGATCCCATATGAGTCAACTCGCCCCCATGGGCTGGATCGGATGGTAAGGTGCTTAGTCGATTTGGTCAAGGTCACAGGTTTGAGGGTCGCCAGTTGCGCACGAGGATAAAACCCTGGTCTGCTGGCATTAATTCCCTCGACCCCAGACGCCTCACCACACCAGTGATAACCATGATTTACCTCCTCCGTGTTGGTCCTGGGGCGGGCTGGCGGGGGCTGCTGAGGTGGCGGATCCACCTTTTTGGCCATATGAGTCAACTCTTCGCTATCCCAGGCATCCTCGATTCGATCCCCAGCTACGGTGCATTTGCAGGAATTTTTTCTCCAAATGGGGTGCGAACCCTGGGACGCTGGGCTTCTAGACCGCCCACTGCGAGCGCTTCCCAATTTACCCTGGCGGCCGATAGGAAACTTCTGTGTGGCCGTGTCACCGCCCGAGGTTGATTAAAAAAACCTCCTTAATTATTTTTTTTCGATATCAGCCAACTCCACAACCATGGATGAGAAAGTTAATTGGGAAATTACAGTTGATTATCATAAGAGAAAGCATTTTTTTAGATTTTGTTAAGATTTGAACCTTTGCTCGTTGTAATAATTTATGTCCCACAGTAACCAACTCAAATACTCAATAGTGTCCAAGAGACGATAATTGATATTTGTTGTATATTTAAATATAGGAACGAGCTTTACATCAAATTAAGGTATCAAATGATTTTCAAATTTTGTTTGGGCATTTTCCTAAACCCTAAATATGATGAAAACAAAATTTCAGAGCAAATAAAAGATGCTTTCCGCTTATACACTCGTATTAATGATATATGTATTGAGAAAGAAATTATCAAAACTATAAACATAATTTCTATTGAATATATGTTTTAAGAAACTATTAACTTTCCTCTTTTGATAATATATCAATATTATTTTTTAAATTATTATATTTTTATTATTAAAAATCATATATAATGTATAATAGTTATTTTATTTCCATCCATTAATATACGATCTCAAAATTAAAATCCTACATCCATCCATGAGTCACCTTTTGCTGCATATGAAGAATGAGAAGACTAAAGTAGCAAAGCTCGCAAGGTCACTCGAATTCAAAACGAGTGAGTTGGTCAAGCATAAAGTAAACCGTAATTTACCAAAAGTCATATCTAAGAATTAAAAATTATCAATTCGCATACTATAGTTTCTATTTTATCAAAAGGCGTAGACCTTTAAGTGAACTTCCTTTTATACTCCTCCTTCTAACTATTGTCTTTCTCTCTCTCAGTAATAAATTTCGAGACGTCTGCACATGCTTTTTTAGACTTTTATTTTAAAATAATATATTATGGAATCGGCCCTAAAAACATAAGATAAAAATCAAAAAAATATATCAGTTAAAAAATATCTCATCCAACGTGATTTAAATATATAAATAAATAATTTTTATATTGGATTAATAAAAATTAATATATTAAATAATATTTAATAAATATATTAATATATAAAAAATTTTGAAAAAAAAATTATTTCTGAAATCAATAAAAAAAGCTATAGCTGAAATCAAAAAACAAAGAGTGGGCCTGAAATCTATTGATTTCAGGTCCATGTTGAATCTGAAATATTTTTATTTTATGCCCACGCTGGGCCTAAAATCAAAATATTTCAGGTCTAGTGTGAGCCTGAAATAAAAATATTTCAAGCCCAGCGTGGGCCTGAAATTTTTTATTTCAGACCCACGTTGGGCCTGAAATCTTTTGATTCAAGTCCGACGTGGACTCAAATTTTTTTTCTATTTTAAAAATATATTAATATATAAAAAACCTATCAAAACACTTAATTTCATATTAAAACGCAGGGTCTGAAGTCACGCTAGGAGGGCTTAAACATAGATGTGATGTCCATTAGTGGATTTTGGTCAAAACCCACTGATATGGCTAAACTACTCCTATTACATTGGTGATATCTAATATATAGATGTTTGGACACCTAAAACATCATCTCCTACCACTAACCTCTCTATTCATATGGAGTTTTCAGAAATCTAGATATGGTAGGTCCATCAGTGGATTTTGGTCAAAACCCACTGATATTTCTAAACTACTCCTATTCCATTGGTGATATCAAATATATAGATGGTTAGACACCTAAAACATCATCTCCTACCTCTAACTTCTCTATTCATATGGAGTTTTCAGAAATCCAGATATGGGAGGTCCATCAGTGAGTTTTGGTCAAAACTCACTGATATGGCTAAACTACTCCTATTGCATTGGTGATATCTAATATATAGATGTTTGGACACCTAAAACATCATCTCCTACCTCTAACCTCTCTATTCATATGGAGTTTTCAGAAATCCAGATATGGTAGGTCCATCAGTGGGTTTTGGTCAAAACCCACTGATATTTCTAAACTACACCAATTTCATTGGTGATATCTAATATATAGATGTTTGGGCACCTAAAACATCATCTCCTACCTCTACCCTCTCTAATCATATGGAGTTTTCAGAAATCCAGATATGGTACATCCATCAGTGGGTTTTGGTCAAAACCCACTGATATTTCTAAACTACTCCTATTGCATTGGTGATATAGAGTGTATAGATGTTTGGACACCTAAAACATCTTCTCTTAGGTCAACCCTGTCTATTGATATAGGGTTTTCAGAAATCTAGATATGGGAGGTCCATCAGTGGGTTTTGACCAAAACCCACTGATGGACCTACCATATCTGGATTTCTGAAAACTCCATATGAATAGAGAGGGTAGAGGTAAGAGATGATGTTTTAGGTGTCCAAATATCTATATATTAGATATCACTAATGAAATAGTAGTTTAGAAATATCAGTGGGTTTTGACCAAAACCCATTGATGGACCTACCATATTTGGATTTTTGAAAACTCCATATGAATAGAGAGGTTAGAGGTAGGAGATGATGTTTTAGATGTCCAAACATATATATCTTAGATATCACCAATGCAATAGGAGTAGTTTAGCCATATTAATGAGTTTTGACCAAAACCCACTGATGGACATCACATCTATATTCAGGCTCTCCTAGCGTGACTTCATACCCTGCGTTTTAATCTGAAATTAAGTGTTTTGATAGGTTTTTTATATATTAATATATTTTTAAAATAAAAAAAATTGAGTCCACGTCGGGCCTGAATCAAAAGATTTCAGGCCCAACGTGGGTCTGAAATAAAAAATTTCAGGTCCACGCTGGACCTGAAATATTTTGATTTCAAGCCCAACGTGGGCCTGAAATAAAAATATTTTAGGCCCAACGTGGGGCCCACGCTTTTTTTTTATTTCAGCGATAGCTTTTTTTATTGATTTCAGCGATAACTTTTTTTTCAAATTTTTTTATATATTAATATATTTATTTAATATTATTTAATATATTATTTCTATTAATCCAATATAAAAATTATTTATTTATATTTTTAAATCACGTTGAATGAGATATTTTTTAACTGAAATATTTTTTTGATTTTTACCTTACATTTTTAGCGCCGATTCCATAATATATTATTTTAAAATAAAAATCTGAAAATGCATGGGTAGATGTCTCGAAATTTATTACCGAGAGAGAAAAATTCATTTAAAAGCTTATGCCCTTTGATAAAATAGAAATTATGATACGTGAATTAGTAATTTTTAATTTTTAGGTTTTTTTTTTGATAAATTACCGTAAACTAAAGAACAAGAGTGGACAAAATTTAATCCGAGACTAGAATATTTTCATCCAATGAGATATTGCCTGCTGAGCAAAGAACCGTTTGTGCTTATCTGATGGTCGGTCTATGAAATCAGATTGTCCACCTCACTAGTCCGACCGAAAGCCTAAACATTTAGATTATCAAAAAATAAAAATAAAATACAAAAAAACAGATGGACAAAATTGCAACGACAGCAAAGTCATGACTGTCAACAAAGATGACCGCTCCTTGCAGAGACGAAGCCGCGTGTGAACTATCCTGGACTGTAGCCCAGACATTCTGTAGCAAGCTATTTGATATAAATAATAATTAAAATTACTATTATAACAATGATAGAAAGAGGGAAAATAAAAGAGTGAAAAATATAATAAATGATGTGACATTTTATATACACACGTTTCATTATCGCTTAGACACCATCAACCGCCTTCGACCGCCACCCTAAATCAAACTATACCCTGAAAGACACGATGAACCCGTCGGAGATCGTTGCATGCAAAATACCACGTCATTCGTTATACTTTTCACTCTCACATTTTCACTCTTCCTATCATTTTTCTTATTATTAATAATAACCAATTTTTAATAATAATAAAAATAACAACAAGATTAAAAATTTAAATTAATATAATAATTAAATAATACATATTGAATTCTAATATGAGATCCTACTAATAAAGGTTTAAATTAAAATCAAATAAAATCCATCGAAGATAAAAACTATGTTTATCTAAATCTAGATTAATTTAAACTTTATTTGATAAAGTTGTGATTAAAATAAATTCAATTAAATTAAATAAATTTAAAATGAATCGACAAATTTATAAGAAAACTTAAGAAACGTTTCTTATTCTCCCACCTAACGCGTAACCTTTCGTTCACGGTCACTCCCTCAATGACCAAGCCCTCTCCTCCGTAGGCATAGCCAATTAGCCATCGACATGACCACCCGACTGAACCTAGATCTGTCCCAGGATGCTTGTTTATTTTCCCCTTAAAATATCCACAGACCACAATCTTTTAGATTTTTTTTTCACTGAATGATTTTTCATCACGCTAATCAAAAACCAAAAACCAAATTTTGAGAAATAGACACACTTGCTAGGAATTAATACACACAATTAGCACAACTTATCAAAAAAGATATTCCTAAAAGTCATCCAAGCATGAATCATTACACGCTCGAAAGTACCGCATTGAAACAGAGAAAAAAAGTTAGTGCTAGATGTTCTGGGAAAGTGCATAGTTGCAATCCAATAAAAACGGATCGCTTTCCAGATTTATCTAACTCTGCATCATAACAGATTAAATGCAGAATAAAAGAGGTAGCCTTTATGCAGGAAAATATTAATGGTACTCACCGTGATTAAATGTCCGGAAAAATAAATTGGCACGAGTAGCCTGACATTAGAAAACATGTACTACTGGAAAAGAAACCAAAGGGGGCAATTTGTCCAATATTCAAATTTAATTTTTACACGTACCACCTGCTGCTCTGAAAATTCCAAAAAATGTACCCTTCTTTCATTCTCCTTTTTCATATCCAAAATACCCCCACCACCTTAAATGCCCATCACAGCTCTAAATTAGAACTAAGAACAGAGTTAAGACTCCCCATGCTTTCCGGAGCAGAGTCTAATTTTTAGCTTACCGAGTGAAACTATTTTAGATCATCCAAGTAATTTTAAAATGGGACTAAGAATTATTCATATTGGCCATTCAAAACACAAGTGCAGACTGTTTGCTGGCTACCTACCAAACACATTAATTATGCACTGGGCCACTGCCTTTCCTCTCGCTCATTCATGGAGGAAAGGGAAGTTTCATTTTTCGGTAGGTCACTACTAGGGCCCAAGAATTTCCTTAAAGGGACAACATATCTAACTTCTTCCCTCTCTCTTCTTCCAACTTTATGTTTTCCTAATTTTGTTTCTGTTTCTCCTAAAACACAGCATAAATGTATTTATAAGAGTTTTGTTCATGACTAAAAAAAAGGTCCAGACAAAAAACGGAATCTCATATGAACTTAACATCACTACTGTACTTTGACATTTACATATTGATTATCAAAAATTATAGTCTCAGATTATTGAGACAGAGTAGGCTCGACAAAAAAAGATTTAAATATCTAGCATTTCCCATTTTAGGACCATGAAAAAAAAGTTAGACCTGGAACAAAAAGCGTAGGTCCTCTTCAGTTAATTTTGCTATGGCATCCGGATTGTGTCCAATAGTCCTGAGAAAAGATCAGAATTACACGCTACGTATTGCAAAGCAGCACTTGATCATTGTTCATAAAAGGATGCACTCACCCTTGAAACATAAGTTCCTTCTTCTCCTGCAGACGCAGTATGCGCTCCTCAATTGTGTTCTCAATAACAAAGCGGACAATTCTAATAATGGAAGAGTGAAGCAGTGTGAGGAAAAAACAAGAGGAAAAGTCTGCTCACTATGAGATAGCAGTCTCAATAACAGACCTAATAGGCTTATATTGGCCAATTCTGTGGATTCGATCTTGAGCTTGGCATTCGACGGCTGGATTCCACCAAGGGTCCATCAGGAAAACCTGCAAGTGCAGCAAACTAAAACCGTCTGTCATAGAATTAGATAGTAATTGATGCAAGAAAGTCAGCTTGTTGATTGGAATATACAAACTCCGATGCATTTGAAAAAGGAATAAGAAGAAATTCAAAAGTTTCCAAGTATTGGGCCTTGATATTTCATAATATTAGATTCAGCCATAACTTCCCGATGATGAGCGATAAGAAAAAAACAAACATCCAAAAAAGGGCTTGATCAGCAAGCCTTTGATATGCATCAGTGAATTAAACCTCAGAAATTTCTTGATTGTTAGACTAAAAGTGCGCATCGAAATCAAGAATACAGCAAAGAGAATATCTGCGTACATGTGAAGCCACTGTCAGGTTGAGAGCTACACCACCAGCTTTCAAGCTCATCAAGAATATCTTGCAATCTGAATCATTAGTGAAACTTGTAATTGCTCTATCCCTCTCGACAAGACTCATGCTTCCAACCAATTGAACACACTTAACACCAGACTGCAAGTTTTACACACAGTTTGATCAGGTCCACAAACGAAACCCTCAAACGTAAAACAAATTGGTCAGTTGGCACACCTTCTCAAGGGAGAAACGAATCAGGTCAAGAAATGATGTATACTGACTAAACACAATTCCTTTAGCAGAGCCATCCAATTCCACCATGTCCCTTATCTCTTCTTTCTGTTCCAACAAAAACTCGTGAATAGACAGAAATATGGAGGGAAAAGGTAACTGCAATCA
Source organism: Boesenbergia rotunda (assembly GCA_024364735.1). Classification (NCBI taxonomy): domain Eukaryota; kingdom Viridiplantae; phylum Streptophyta; class Magnoliopsida; order Zingiberales; family Zingiberaceae; genus Boesenbergia; species Boesenbergia rotunda. The sequence continues at coordinate 101,956 of JAGFNQ010002624.1, read as the reverse complement.
ATTAGATTTTCAGAAAGCTGCAAACAAATTACTATAAACTCGCCAAAATTTCCTCCAAACGATGAGAGCAAGCATACATAATAGCTATTAAAGATCCATGGGATGCAGTTAACTGGTAATCTAGTCTATAACAAAGCCATGTTATTACTATACATCCTTGACAACTAATAGAACAAAGACAAGGATTCAGTAATGAGGGGAGTACTGACCACAGATATGTGCTAATTAAATGATAGTATTTTCTTAGATGGTCAACCTAATCCAATGCTTCTAGGATCCTCAAACAAAACATTAATTAACAAGTACATGATCTTCAGTAAACAAGTATATATATCTTCATAAAATCACAAGGGTTAAAGGAAGTTGTGCAAAAAAGAAATGGAAAATGGTTAGACAATTTGAATCTAGGATCCTAAAACAAAACATTAATTAACAAGTATATGATCTTCAGTAAACAAGTATATATCTTCATAAAATCACAAGGGTTAAAGAAAGTTATGCAAAAGAGAATTGGGAAATGGTTTAGACAATTTGAAGGTTATATCCTATTCTAAAGAACACTCAAGTGAATGAGTGTTGAAGTTGAGAAAAAATTTGATTTTTGACTGAAAATATTGCTCTGGGTTCCTGGTCTGGATATACTTGTCCTTAATCCTGACCCAATGGATCCAAACTGTGATCAAATCTGTGGACCAACTGAAGCTAATCTGAGTGATGTTTGAGAAGGCTTATCAACTCTGCATTTCTATGCTTCTGGCTCAAAGCGGTTGAAGCTTGCCTCAATGTTGCCAAGATGAAATCTCCATTTATGTCAGTATCTTAATCTATAAATTGATAGCAACAGCAAGAAGGGGAACCTTGACACAACGGTAAAATTGTTGTAGTGTGACCTGAAGGTCACGGGTTCGAGTCTTAGAAACAATCTCTCGCAAAGTAATGTAAAACTGCGTACAATAAACCCTACCCTAGGACCCACATTGGCAAGAGCTTCAAGCACCAAACCCTTTTAAGGTAACAACTGTTTTGTGACACCATGAAAAAAAAAACAAATAAAATGTGTTTGTAAGTGTAAGAAGAAGAAGATTACTAGTCCACCCCAATCCATAGAAATCACCATAGCAGTAAAACCCTTCATGACTAAACATGAATTAAGAGAAAAATGAGATAAAGCAGAAACCATTGCTTCAAAAATAATTCTGATTTATATAGAATAATCATAAATGAAGACTGGAAATGAATTCAATTATCAGTGTTGATTTTAATAAAAAAAATTCAGACTTTGTACAATCATGAATGAAGAGACCCACGATGACTTCAATAAGTCAGTCAGAAAAAAAGGTAACCACAGATAAATCGAAGAAATTCATACCAATGCATCTATTTTTGTGCTTGTGCAGAAGGTTCCAATATCCTTAAGCCTGTTCAGTATCCCTGATTTATAGCCCTTGATAGCTGCTGGAGAAATTTGCTCCCCCGGATTTTTAGTTGTTAGATCAACAGTAAGAGGCTTTGAACATAATGGACACTTCACATCCTCCAAGGATGCCGAGTAATCGATCAAACAAACCTTACAAAAGGCATGCTCACAGGAAGTGACCTGGGGGACGGGGAACGCATGAAGAAAAATGAGAACACATGAAGAAAATGAAGACATTGAACAAGGAACATAACTATCTAGCCACTCGTGTAATAGTTCAAAGAAAGCTTACCACCATATCCTCCAGAGGATGATGACAAATGCCACAATTTTGTTTCACGATGTCATCCTTACTTGGGTTAGCTACTTCCAATGTCTTAGAATATAATACAAGATATGGATGGTCAACTGCCTGATATCATCAGAGGAAAGATAAAATCAAGCAAAGTTATGAAATGAAAGATTTTTTTTTTTAAAATACTATCAGTCACTCAAGAAACAGAAAACAGGACCAAATTAAATGCTAAACATTATGCATACAAAATAAAATTGCAGCCATTGTGCAGCAGAGAAAGATACTCCGTGTGTCTAAGCCATTTGCAATATTGATATCACTTCTCAACTAGCAAAACTATTAATTACTTATAACAAGCAACGATGAATGCTACTATATAGGCAAATCTCACACATTGTACAAAACTGGCATGTTTCACTTTGAAGTTGACAAATGTTTCTTTATAGCTACATCAAACAATTTAGTTACTAATTCAAAAATCTAAAAAATCTGGTGGAAAAAGCTTTCGCAGGGCCATTTGATAATATATAAACATCAACTCAAATTTACAAATTAGGAGAAGTGAAGTACTTAGTTACAACATGGAAGAATTTTTTTCACTGTCTAGTGCAATGCACAAATCTACGCACCATACCTGTCGTAAGCGTGTAAGAAGATCAAATATATGGGCATAATTGTTCAGTAAAGTTCCAGCATCAGCATATCTGGTAAATAGCAGCCCTTCCGTTAGTTAAAACCAGATATAACTAGAAATGAAACTCAATGCTACATAAAAAAATTATAATCTTATAATAAATTCACAATTGTGGATCCTTCCAATCTCAGGGCACTTTCGAATCAGACTTTTAAGAGAAAACATAACCACATTTTATGAAGAGAAATAGTTTAGTTTACTCCCATAGCTGCCAAGAACTAAACAATGCAATGCTTCAATATAATGACCTTTAAAGTTTAAAGACTTCAGAAGTAGATAGTTCTTCGCTCTACATTTAGGCGACTGCAAATATCTGGGACTCATGGCATTGTTGTCATGTTATACAACAAGATAGTTTATCATTCTCCATTTCAAAACATAATTTAATATGGTTCAAGAAACTAATAATGTGCCTCTATTGTAGCAATTTTACACCAAATAGATCTGGAAAAACTCAAGTTCCACTATAAACAACAAAGAACGCCAATGTTTAATCAAATTTTGGACTAAATACAATAAAACACAAAAACATCAACCAAAACCTGAAAAAAAAAACAAAACAAAACAAACAAATTTGTAGATATTAAATTTTCTTTCTTCAATCTATCAGAGAATCCTGTCATTCATATACTCATAACAAATTTTAGCAAAATGAAATACAAGGTCTTCATGAGCAAAAGGTGTCAATCTTCATTAATCACGACAAAAGTGCAGTCTGCATGCACACCTCTCCTCAGACTGGTACCGAATTATAGCTTTACCCTTGGTTGAGGAATCTATTGATTATTTGCTAGCAAAGGAAAAGGAACATGCAACAATTTGTGTTATCATTACTTGACTTGGGCAATTACCAAAACAAGCACTTTCTAGATGGTTTTTACTAAATCACACCCAGATTCAAAATACTAAATAGCACCTGTTCCTATTTTTCTCCCCATTTACCCTTGGCTTAGATTGTAGGTCACTTTTGCATTGGCAAACTCTTATATTTATACACCATTAGGATGCACGAGACCCTCCTAAAGATTAAGTTAGGAATAAATAAAGGGCAAAAATCAAAAGAGCACTCCTTTTTATCGTCAAAAGGGCACCCCATTCCGTCACAGGCCATTTTGTTTTCGAAAACATGCTTGTCCGCTGTTGTTGTAGCAGCTACAACATGGATGCTTTATCTCTGATCAACACTAGACAACATTATATTATAACAACTTTGAATCATAGCTGTTACAACATAGACACTATATCTCTAGTCAATATTATATTGTAGCAGTTATGAATTGTAGCTGGTACAACATAAACACTTCATGTCTGGTGGTCAACATTATATTGTAACAATTATAAATAATAATTAATACAATATAAACAGTTTATTTATGTTGTAGCAGCCACAAGATCATAGTTGCTATACAGTTGTAGCAACTACGATCTCGTAGCAACTACAACAATGTTGAATAAGCGTATATTCGAGAACAAAAATGAGCTGAGGCGAGATTATGCGTTGTTTTGATAATACATAAAATTCCAATTAAAAGGGGCGCCCTTTTGATTTTTGCCCATAAATAAACTCAGCTCCAATCATGCTAGTGCCAGTTGCAAAAGAGCAAAGTGCAGGCAACAGCAGGAGGGGTAAAGGAGAATCAAGTGAGAATAGTGTGCCTACATCTCATCCACAAGTAACACACTGTTTGATGGTGTTGTTCAATTTGCAATCAACAGAGGGTCAAATGGAAGAAACGGAGAACCACAACCACCACACCCTTGGCTTGGCACTATAGCATAATCCAAGGGCATAGTACCAATATGATGGAGCAAGATTCTTCATGCACCATTAGAATCATCAACCCTCAGTCCACTCTGAAATCAAAGTCATACCCCTTAAGTTAATATCAGAACTATTTAGCAACTCTATGGAGTATGGACAGTGACAGTATCAAACAATGGAGTAATTTTTACTATTAGGGGAAACATTGTATGTTGGAATGACAAATTCGTTTGATTCATCATTTCAATCTAACGGGATGGTAGCAAGTCTATACTATTTCCCTTTCTTTTCTTTTCCTCAATGAATTCCTTACCCTCCTCACTCAATCATCCATCCAAGTGAAAAAGAATTATATATTATAATTTCTAATGTATATTTTACTGTAATACAAGTCATTAACCACATAAGATGTTGCCTCATTGGTTCATTTTCTAGGTGCCACAATATAACGATGTCTTTGGGAATAAAATTCCTCCTACCTAAAGAGAAGTGCACTCGGTCACCGCGATTAACCTCCCTTCCAATTGCCTTGGGCGGGCGTGGAGAGGCACCTGGGTTGAGCACATCACCTTTTGCCACACAATATAACAATGTCTGTCTAAAGAAGTATACATGAATATGCCTGATAGTTTTGTCATCTTTCAGGAAATTTGCATATATCCAAGAGACAGCGCTGGTTCATCAATAAATTATTTGATTGTTGGGAGAATATTGACAAAGAAATAATACAAAAGGCATCACAAAAATATTTTCTAAGATGCAAAGTTAAACATAAGTAAAATGCAAAAAAATGGTAGCTGTAACCCACGCATCAAACTGCAGACGACTTTGGGTATATAGTGCTTCATAGAATTCCTGCTCTTTTGAATCTAGAGAATCCCGCCTCAAATAAACCTACAAAATAAAGAATTTTTATATCTAACATGTGTATATTGACTAAATAATACACACTACTATTTCATATACATGACTCGTGCATGTGATGTGTATTTAACATATTATTTCCAGTTCAAGATGCTATGAATAATCATAATAATGCATGTATTATATAAATACAATTCTTACAATTCTGGGTGGAAGAGCAAGATCCGAAGCTCTGCTTTCCTTGGTACGCCTTAACACTATGCTTTTCAAAATTCTCTCTCTTAACAAGGCCATGGCCCTCTTGCCAGGTGAAAGAGTTGCATTAAAATTGTGCCTTTGTTCTGATTGTATTGGATTTGCGATAAACTACAATGCAATAATAATGATGAGAGAAGTAGATCTATTTTCTGAAACCTACATAGAGATCATTAACCATACCCTATTCCACCAGCAAAAGTGCCTTACTCTAGAATGAGAACAATCAACGCAATCTCTAGTAGAACTGCAATACAAGTGAATACAATCATGATCAACAGGTTTAGTGCTAAGGCAACTTGTTCATAAATTTTTCATATAACAAAAGCCAAAAGAATTATATGAAAAGGGTATGAAAATTCAATAAACAATTAATAAAGTAAAGAATGAAAGATTCAGCTATATTTGTCTAAACTAAGTTTTAAGGCCTATTTTTAGTTTTTCAGTATTTAGATTTATGGTGTGCAAGAAAGGTGTCAAAAACACTCTAGTGCTATTAATACTTATCCGGTCACTGCATAATCAACTACCAATGAGATCTTTGCAGTTTCCAAATTACTTTAGTAAATAAGGTTCTAATACCACAGACATAGCATTCAATCAAACTAATGGGTATTCTTGACGGTATTGCAGATAATAAAATATAACAGAAAAAGGAGCTATTTTTACATAGCCAATGGTGCTATCTACAGGAATTCGATAAGCATTTCACTCCCCCAAATTTTGTCATAATGCCATCATCTACAGAAATTTTTAGATATATAGGCAGATAGTTTGCGCATAGGGCAGAAAATATCGAAAAAACTTGGGTGGGTCAAACCAGGTGACCTTGCTGATTTTGAATCTAGTGTTACAATTTTAATGCCGATCCTTCTAATTTTTTATTTGGCTTCTCAAGTTTCTAAACCAGAAAAAAAAATCAGGAACCCATTAAAGCTAATTCCAAGACTATCAGAAGTCAATAAAACAAAAAAATTCCTATTATCAACAACAAAAATATTCATTAATATCTAAGTATATTTTTATCATTTAATCAAAAAAATTGACTTAATGTGGTCATGGTAAACAATCAACTTGAAGAGCAAAATGAATATATTTTGAAAGTTTGGAAGATAAACTAAGATATATGAGAAGCTATGAAGACATTCTACATAAACAACTATGGAAGACCGAATATTCCCAAATCCTCACATGCAATGCTACTTTAAGTTTTGAAAAGTTTTATAGGGTTTAGGGTTTAGGGTTTTAGGTAATTATATTTGCAAAATTAGCATCATTAGATACATTATGATTTCGATGTTTATCATATTTGGAATTTGTAAATAGTTTGTAATTTCATAATTTTAATTATACTATGCCATCCTTTTCAGGCTTACTTGTGTTATAGTTTGTTAGACATTTGATTTATTGCAATGACTAAGGCTTGTTTACCTCCACATCTGCAGATGGAAACACCTCCTGTGGAAAGGCACAACACCCAAGGAGATTTGGGCACCTTCCCTCTGGTTTGCCTGAGTGGAAGACAAACGAATGATTTTGAAATCCCTTTTGTGGAGCCACTTCTGGCTCTACATACTTCCACCCAAAATCCATCAAAAATAGAGATCTCGGAGGAAAGCTATGTGAAAATACATGATTATATATGCACATGACCTTGCAAGAGTGGGTGAAGCAATCAGGTGGTCAGATTCTGGCAAGAGTGGGTGAAGCAATCAGGTGGTCAGATTCTGGTGTGAGCAGCAAGCGATCAGGGACCGGGTCTGAGTACCAGGTGGGTAAGAGATCAAACGGTAGATAGAAGATAGATGTGAGGATCAGGTGGTGAGTTGAAGGTTCATAGCACATATGATACAAGATCAAGAAGGATAAGATGATGAGAATGAGAGGGAAAATGGGGTAACTTTAGTTTTCTTTCAGGCTCTTCCCATTCTTTAGTTCTTCTTACTATGCAAAAACAATTTCCTTCCTCCTCTCCTCGCCTCCTCTCCTTCACATTTTCCTTTCCCTTTTCCCTTCTCTCTCTCCCACTTCCTTCCTCTGATGTAAACAGAGACCCTAAATGCCTTCTCCTTTAAGTTGGTAGAAATACATGTTACTCTTATCATGCAAGTTATATAATCTAAAATATTCTTTAATAAATATTCAGTTAAGCAAATTAAACCAGGCAGTCAAACGAGTAGCTCAAAGTCCAATAGCTGTCCCAAAGCTTATTAAATCAATACAAGGTTCCATTTTGATAACTATAATTTTACAAAGTCCAATAACACTAGGATCAAGCATTAACAGCATTCATTCCTTTCAACTACAAGAGGTTCCAGTTTATCATTATCTACTATAGAATTTAGAGAGATTTTTATAACAATCAACTCAACAAGTTAGATATCTCCTATATCCTAATTTCCAAAGTGTTTCTGAGCAAATCAGAAGTCTTCCAACAGTAAACCCTAAAGTAAATTAGCTGACTATCCAACTCCTTACACGATCCAAATTTTCCTTCATGTTTAATTGTCTTCTATCAATTAAGAAAAAAAATTATTAATTAGATTTAACCTAAAGCTTAACTGCATATAGATCAGAAATGAAAGAGAGAACTGTTTTCCAGATGGATCTGAAACACATAATTACTGATAGCCAAGCCATACTAGATGATCTTATGCCTTTACGATCTACAAACACTTTGAAGCAAGCATAATACACAATATCTGCTAATTGTTCCTCTATATCAATTGAATAGGCTCAGAGAAATTTAAGTTAACAGAATCTTACTATTATAATTCAAATTTGAATAACAACCACCTAAAATAGCAAAATATTTGATAACCTAGAATTAATAAAAGATAATAGAAGTCACTATGGTAGATGGGAATTCTTACCCATAATCTAGTATCTTGCAATCACAATCTTTGCAGAAGTAAAGTGAGTACGGCCAGATTTGCAAAAAGCGAACCTAATGACATGCATAATAGTGTCAAACTAAGAGCAGTTCATAAAGTCATCGAATGGCAAACTATGAACTATACGAACCAATGAGTAAAGCTCTCCGACTCTATTCTGCAATGGTGTGCCACTTAGGGCCCATTTGTAAAATGATTCTAGTGCAAAAACAGCCTTAGCAGTATTACAGTGCCTGTCCTTTATGAAATGAGCCTGCATGAGTAGTAAAATTACACAAAACAAATACCAGTAACAATGTAAGGGTTGATTGAATCAATTATATATTAGATAAACTCAACAAACTATAAGCTTATGTTCACGAACATGAAAAGGTTGCTTATACCATTATTTAAGAACAAGTAATAATTAGTCCCTCCATTAACCTTAAAACTCAACTTTCATTAGTAAAACTATATGACAATTCTTTTGCTCTAGCAGGAAATATGGATGATGCAAAGATATCGAGATAAGGAGAAGAGGAGCAAGGGAGGGATAAAAGATGTACAGGAGCCTGAAAATGGTTTCATTGTCAAAACAGCAATTATCTGCTAAAGTGTGCACCACAAATCAGGATTATTTTTAACCAGGCACTACATACGGAAGGGATAATATAGTTTTTACAAAACTAAGCCAAGCCAAAAACAATTTAAAGAAACAGGGAAATAAATATCCACCTCATCAAGAATAATTCGTTGCCATTTCACAGAATGCAAGATTGAATTTCCTGGGGATGAGCCCAAAATCTTTTTGTCTGAACTCTGAACCTTTTTTTCTGACGCATAATGCTTCTTGGTCTTTGTCTTTCCCTCTAGCTTTCCATCTTTTTTTCTACTCACTTGTCTAGCTTGCTTTTCTGTCTTACGGGCATAAGGTCCACAAAAATACTTCAAGTGTGTCGTCATCTTCTTAGGGTAGAACCTCTTATAGCAATATTTGCACATCTCCTTTGGAGGCATCAAATACTTCCTAAATTCACTCTCAATTGTCGAATATGTAGTGATCACAAAATCATAATCATCAAACTCATACTTTGTTTTATCCCTATTAGCACCATGATAGACTAAAACCTTAACGGACCCCTTTTCCGTGTGCTTCTTAATCTCGGCCACCCACTGAATAACTGCAACTACTGGACAAATAACAAGGGTGCATTTGGTGTCCGGAAAAACAGAGGATGAACAAGGGACGTTCAAGTCAAGGCCAGACCAAGCGTGTTGTGAACCAAGGGAGCGAGCCGTAAGGACAAGGGAAATGGCTTGAATAGTCTTCCCCATTCCCATTTCATCAGCAAGAATCCCCCCTCTAAAAACAGAACACTCCTGCTTGAGAGCCCAAGCAAGCCACTCCTTCTGGAACCTCAATAGCGATAGTTTGATGTCAGGGGATGGATCGACTATCTCGGACGTTGCATTTCCCTCAAAATCAGATACTTCGTCTCCCGAATTCAACTTATTAGCGATCCAAATATCGTTCTCCTCCTCCCACTTCTCCCATAGCAAAGGAAATTCCCTTTCCTTCTTACGCCCAGATCTGGCTGGCCGGCGGGGTTTATCGGGCGGGGGCGCGGGGGCGTTTTCAGGAGCCGTTTCTCGAACCGCACCCTCCTCGCTCTCGTCGGACTCCGCTTCTTCTTCGCCAATGCTGTACTCGGAATCGGAGGAAGAAGGCATGTACAACTCATCATTGCTTTCTTCCTTGGAAACGAGGGGTTCCTCCTGCCGTTTCCGTCTCCCTGCAAAAGGAAACAATGAGATGAACGGAATCAGAATCAGCAGAAGATAAGACGAGGAAGGATCTAGAGGACGAGGGCGGACGAGTTCTAGGGTTTGGGGGTCGAGGAGCCATCGATCGACGCGAAGTGGGAGATATCAGATACGAAGTCGATGAGAAAGAGAGAGAGAGGCACTGCAAGAATCGCGTCTTGTGCTGTTGGAAAGAAATAAATAAATAAATGGCAATAGCAAAGCATGGGAACCGAACATGGGAACCAATCGGTCATCCGTGGCGGGAACTTGGCGAACAAGTTTCCCTTGCTCGACGTGGCATTGCGGCGGAGCATGTGATTGGTGGACCCGGCTATAGCCGAATTGGCCAAACCAAAATACACCACTTAACCCCTAATTTTTTTTAATAAAAAATACAAATTGACACACCCATAATTTTTTTTAAAAAAATCTAGCTGGTAAAATTAATTCGTGCTTGATTTACTTTTATAAAAATAAAATAAAATAAAATATGATTTGTTACCAACTATGAATATTTTTCCTTTTTCCTTCTAAATAAAAATTATTTATTTCCTTCTTTCGCATTTGTTAAATATAGATAGGAAAAAAAATCACTCCTGAGGTTTCTTTATCTTTTCCCATGTTTCGAATGTCGTCGCACCTCGAGATTATATTCATGACTTGTCCATAATTTTTTTTTAATTCAAAATATCTTACACAAACTTAGAGATCCACCTTTACAATTTTTATTCCTATTAAAATTTAAATTTTAGACCTTTTATTTATTCTATTAAGTATTTTATCATTTAGTCATCAGGACTATAATATCATCATATAGGACGATTAATCATTATTTCAGATACGAACAATAATAGAGAGAGTGAAAATGAAAACGTGAAAAACATAATAAATGATGTCACATGACATGGTATGACGTGACACTTTACATATACACGTCCGATTATCGCTTGGATACCATAGGCGGCGACCTTCGGCCGCCGCCCAAATCAAACTATACCCTGGGGGGCACGGTGAACCCGTCGGAGATCGCTGCATGCAAATTGCAAAGTGTCACATCATTTACTATGTTTTTCACTCTCCCATTTTCACTCTCTCTATCATTTTTCTTCAGGTATCCACGGTTCGATCCCTAGCTACGACGTATTTTGTAAAAAAAATTCCTCCAAATGGGACGCGAACCCTGAGACGTGGGGCTTCTAGACCGCTCACTGCAAACGCTTCCCGATTTACCCTGATGATCGATGGAAAACTTTCATAGGACCAAGCCGATCACCCCAGATTCCTCTACTATCTAATTCGATCATCTCAGATTTCTCTTATACCTGGTCCAACATTAAGTATTTTATCATTTATCACCTCATAATTTTATTCCATCTACATGTGAGAGATTTAGATGGATAAAAGACGTATATTTCCTTGTTCCCTCTTCATTTTGTCATTTGTAACCCTATCCCTTACTCATGAACTTGAGACTCTATTTATGATTTTGTTGATAACAGATTAAAAAAACAAATATATTTTCATTTTTTTTATTTGAATCTCTTGTCCTTATACTTTAGGACTCTATTCAAGACCTATGAGAGATATATAGATGGGAAACAAATAAATTATTCAAATATAAATCCAGCCCCCACTTAAATCAAATTTCGGATATGTTAAACTTATGTATAGATGCTTTCTTTTATCCTCGACTACTTTTCTTAGCTAATAATAAGGCAGTAACATCAAAGAACTTAAAATTTTCATTCTGAATTTGTTCAGTTCAGTTTGGTTTCGATTTTTCTTACCAAATTGATAAACTAAACAATGCACACATCTACTATTGACTTTAAAGAACACCATTGTTTGCTACTTTGTCATACAAAAGAGACCATAAAGACATAATACACAGCATAAATAGACAAATGGCAAGCAGTATTTAACTTACCATACAGTCAAATAATATAACGGGAAAAAGATATAACACATTACCAATTAATTGTACCTTTTGCTTCAATACCATTAGCTAGAAGAGAAGTGGATAGATCCTTCTTTGCTACCTGTTGAATACACCTTCAGCAGAATATGGTTAATAGACCATAATTAAATGAATTGTCATTAGTTATCAAACTCCAACATCCAGGATAATGCAAACTCAAATCGCAATGATATTTTTACAAGCAAGTCCATAATCCAAAAACGAAGATTATTTCTTTGATCAAATGAGGGAGGAGATGAAAAATAGTATTTCATATCAAAATGGCAAATGTCCAGACCAAAGGTAATCAAAATGCATGGTTTGTCAATCAAATTATCTTCAAACTTCCATCTTTCCTCGAGCACAGTGATTGCCAATAAAGGAAAACAAAATCATCAAATTGAACTTCCTCTCAGAATCACTTATTTTGATCTCAACTCTAGGTATCGAAACACAAAGCCCTCTTGATTGAAAATCTGAAGAAGGTGCGATAATCTTCATTTTCTTGGAATGTCTGTTCGACAATCTTCCCTTTAAAGTGAGTTGCTTCAGATTCATCCGGCTCGAAAAGGGCATTGCTAGCATATTCCATCATCACTGTCAGTGTCTCCATTCACTTTCTTGCTTATGAACCAAATTTTTACTAGATTTAGCTTCAGACCTGGACTTCTTCTTTTGCTTGAAGATGCAACTACCAAATTTCCTTAGTTGCAGTGGTTACAAACAAAGAAAACAGTAACCAAATTGAACTTGTAGTCAAAACACAGATTTAATTCTTAATTCAAGCTATCGAAACAGAATGCCCTCTTGATTGAAAAGATGAAGAAGATGTAAAAATTCTTCATTGGATAACTTGGAAGGTCTCTTCCCTTCATATCCCACCGATTTCAATATTCCATTAATCTTCTCTTTAAACTGAACTGCTTCAGATACATCCAGCTCCGAAAAATCAACAGTAGCTTCATTTTCATCATGGCTATCACCATCACCATCGCCATCATAATCCTCTTCCTCATGCACCAAAATTTTACTTGGTTTGGTTTCAGACTTTGACTTCTTATACAACTCGGCTATCATCTTCTTTTGCTTGAATATGGCACCGAGAGTCTTGTTCTTCTTAGTGAAGCAAGTGCGAGTGAAACCCAACCATTCGCCCAGGTCAACATCAGGAACATCACTCCTCGGCTGGATTCGCACCAAAGAGGAGTCCACCTTGGGGCAGGGCACGAAATCTTTCTTGCTCACATTCATAAGCATCTCGACAGTGGCAACCAGCCTAACATTGGCAGCCAAGCGATTGAACTCCGAGTCGCCTGGAGTGGCCACAAGACGCTTCGCGAACTCCTTTTGTAGGAGAAGCACCGCGCTCCTGAAGCCCGATTGCCTGCTCGATCCATAGAGAAGCTTCGCGATGAGAGGCGACGAGATCCCGTAAGGTATGTTGGCGACACAAATGTCGAACTCTGGGAACTCGGTCCTCAGCGCATCTCCAGTGATAACCTAATGAATCGTACCCAAAAGAACTAATTTTTCTTTTGTTGTTTGGGGAATTAGGGAGAACAGTGTCGCGTACCGTAAGGCGGTCATCGAGACCGAGGCCAGACACGCGAGAAAGGAGGGATTCGACCATTCGGGGATCGATCTCGACGGCGACGACCCTGCGGGCGGACTGGAGGAGGCGGACGGTGAGGTTACCTGTGCCGGGGCCGATTTCAAGGACGGTGTCGGAGAGGTGGAGGCAGGCGAGGCGGGCGATGGAGTCGAGGACGCGGGGGTTGGTAAGCAGGTGCTGGCCGCGGCCTTTGTCGAGGCGGAAGGAACGGTCCCACGCCTCGCCGCTACGGTCGGTTCTCCGATCGCGGCGATCGTCGTCGTCGAGGCAGCGGCGAGCGGCTTTGGTGCGGAAGTTGAGATGGAGGTGGGACTGGAGAGGGAGAAGGGGAGGAAAGCAAGCGGCGAAGTGAAGCCGGCGAAGTTCTCGTCGCCACATCGAGGGGAGAGGAGGTTAAAGGCCGGCCGGTACTTGGAAATGGCCCTCTACCAATTTTTAGTCGTTCGATCTGGTGGCAATTAAATCTCGATCATTTGATCGTTAATCGTGCATTATTAATCATCGATCGAGGAAATATGGAGAATGGGCGAAAAAAAAATATATATATAAGGTGAAAAAAATGAGCAAAAATCAAAGGGTGTCTTAAATTTTACAAATCATTTAAAGAATATTTCCTAAAAAAAATAAAAAAACATCTCACCAATGATTTTGTGAAAATACCCCTTAATCCTATGAAATAGATGATTTTCATATTATAGTATCTACCAATTAATTGCTACCTAGTTAAATCCTAAATTCTAACATTTTAAAGTCTTGATTTTAATATCTAATTATATTAAAATATTTTTTTACTGACTTGATAAAAATTATTTAATTTAATAAAATTATTTTAAATGAATCAAAATCGCTTAAAATAATTAATATAGAAGCTTTTTAAAAGTTACTACAATACTAATAATATTGTATTAGGTGTTATATGTTGTAATAGTTGCATTATAATTTTTGCAATTTTTTTTAGTTGTTATGATTATTGGTAGTTATTATAAGAGTTGAAAATAAAAACATAACCTTATAGTAACTATTATGTAACAATTATTAATAGTTATTGTAATAATCTTGAGATGAATCTTTATGAGATAGACTGATAATTAGCACGTGAGTATTGTCATTATGAGATCTGAAAGTTAAAATTTAATAAAGTCAGTATGTCTGTCCTCTCCATGTACTAGCCACAATATTCGAGCTAATAGTTCTCATGATTTACCTCATTCGTGTTGGCCCTGGGACGGATTGACGGGACACTAAAGGCGAGTGAATCGCCTTTGCCACCATAATAACCTTGAGATGTCTCATGGATAAATTAATGGTTAACGCATGAGACATTGTCATATGGTCAAATTTTGACGAAACCAAATGTCTATTCTCCCTCCTGTATTAATCATTATCCAAACTAATAATCTTATGATTTATCTCTTTCATATTAATTTTAAAATAAATTAATAAGGGTACTAAAAATGAACGAATTATCATTTATCATCACCCTAAAATGTAAAATAATATTTTGGATATCAAATTCTAAATAAGACATTATTTTAATAATTTTTAACAGACTACGCTTTTGACGTAGGAGGGTGCCCATTTAATTTTAAATTTTATACTGACAAACATGTTGCAGTCCATACAGATTGAAATGGTAGGATGGAAGATTTGATATGTGAGAGGAATCAAAGTGAGAGGCATGCATCAACACTGGTGATCATACAAAACTTTTGTATTCCTGGGTTGTGAATTACCATTATAATTTACTACAACAAAATTCTAGAGAGAGGAATAGAGGATGTATGCTTCTACTTGTTGCTAAAATATATCGATTAAGTTAGCCTTCAGGTGGTTAATGGTTTTACATGTCCGACTTCTCTTTTCTTGTACCATGGATGCAGGCCCATCCTTCCATCTCAGATACTGAGATATTTTCCAAATATTGAGAATAAATTTCCTTGATTTGTTCCACCTGTACAAATAACATGATTCTTTTCATGATATCGAACGAGTACACAAAGAAATGAGCAAGAACTCATCATCAAGTAGGTTTGAAGGAGCTGCACCTGTTCAGATAGGATTCCTGATAGACCAATGTTTGAACCCGGCCTTCCGTAAGAAACAATGTCGACTGCCAATTCGATCAAAGGATTGAGGAGTATATTCGCTATGATAAAGTCAAATTTCCCCTTTGAACAATCCGGTTGAAAGCCGAGCAAAGTCCTCTTTTCTGGGTTCTTGGTCTCTTCATCAGCATTGCAGGTGCCAGTCTCAGTCTTGTTTGGAACGAGGTAAACCGACATTTTGCTGGAACTTATACCATTCAATGCCACATTTTCACGAGCAGAAATGACGGCTTGCGGGTCTATATCTATTCCGACAGATGAGGAAGCTCCCATCTGCATATTAAACGTATCTATAACTGAATGCATTTGAATTATACTTGAAATTGATAGTTCAAAGCTCAACGCGTCAATAACTGAATGCCGAAAGAACATGTGCATTTGGGTAAACTGAACCTTCACCGCAGCAATTCCTAGAATTCCAGATCCAGTGCCATAATCCAAAAGTAGTTCTCCGCCATTTAGCAGCCTGTGTAGCAACATCAAACACAATTTCGTAGTTGGGTGTTCCCCTGTCCCAAAAGCCATTCCGGGGTCAAGTATTATATTTGTCGCTCGTAAATCCTGGATATAAAAAATTCACTCAATACTCATGAACCTTAAATAGCCAATGCTTTGTACGTAAGGATGAATAGTGGTTCCCAAAACCAAAGGTGCATACAGAAAACACCATGCTTGTCCAATAACATCTTGATTCCAGTCATACACATATATGTTCATATTCAAAATCTTACAAAAGGACAGAGCAAAGAGAATCAAACTAATCTGGAAATTCATGCAACAAAAGGAGACTTCTGCACTTGCGATGTTGATGTTGTAATCAAACAGATATATTCAAGAAGCTAAGGAAGTAGAATTGAGAAGCACAAATAGATTATCTGTAAGATACACTTACCATGTCTCTATTCACAGAGGTGAACTATATATACAAAAACAATAAAAGTCGTGTCCCTACTATTTAGAGATGGCAATCAGAACGTACATGGAGGCAATCATTTTATCATGATGTCAAAATAAGAAAAGTTCATATCATAATATGCAGAATTAGCCTAACCACAAAGCTGCAGGAACATACAAAGAGCTCAGGACTCACAAGGAGCTAGTGTTTTCTACCCATATTCAAACCAATAGTTGATCTAGTGTGGCGCCAGTTCCCGATTCGTGCATAGGTTGAGACAAAATAAATAAATCTGTAACATCTGCATTTAACAAATGAACCAGACACCTTCTGGACCAGTTTCTCGGTTAAAATTACCAATTTATCCAGCTTTAAATAATTGAGCAGCCTAGCCTGACCTCGATAAAGGAATAGTCGGAGACACAAAGGCCAAGATACTTTTAAGAGATAATGATATAATTATATGTCATAAAGTTTTGCTCAGATATTAGATTTTGTGATCATGAAATTTGTCTCCATGATAGAGTAACTATTCTCTTTGGCTCATCGTTTTGAAGATTGCTAAGAAGATTACTCAACAAAAATGATTAAAGTTAACACATACCGGGGGTTCTCTCCATTTGGGAACAATCCATAGACCAGTAACTACTTCAATTGGATGAAAACTTTCCTGTATTGAGATCCAAATTATACTCAATTGAGAAAATAGTAATAGGAAAATAGATATTATTCGGTACAGTATGGCTGACCTGTACATTTGTTGTCCAGTCACAGGTTTTGCCAGCTGAGATTTCATACTTAGGTACATAGTTCAAACCAAATGAACCAACAGCCAGTGAGATGCATGTATGCACATCTTGGTAATCTGCAAATATGCAGGTTATCCATGTCTGCATACAGCAACATAAATAGTAAAGGAAATTATTATGTACGTAGCAAGTAAACCACTAATTTCCGAGAAGAAGCACTAGACTGTGACAAATGTAAAGAAAGTAATTTCCATCAGTTGCATTGCCTAAGACGATATGATTGGGCTAATTACTTATTAAAGAATGAGTCTGCATATGTAACTTCAGTGGCATATGTTCAGTAGGAAAAATCTATCTTTTCTCAAATATATACCATAAGATTACGATCATTTTTAATAGGTGTCTACTCATTTCAACTACTTTCCTATTATATTTAATATGCTCAACATGTTCAACATAAAGATTAATGACATTCATTACTCTGAGTCGAAATCTGCATCTATGAATGAGAAACTTTAGTTACACATTCAGCTCGCCCTTTTACTCTTAGTTTTTTCAAATTTTTCATGTATGTTTTTAGCATTGTCTCTCCAATTGTTGGCTCTCAATTGAAATTTTATTTTTGTATATTTATACTGTGTCATTTAATCAGGGTATTCATCAACTAAGTTCCTATTACAGTAGCTCAAATATTCCTGGCATTTGTTACAAGCCCCATATGGAGAAAAAATAGATATACAAACTTGGGTAGGGGTAGGATTCTACTAGACTCAGCCTTAATTTTCAAAAATCAACACCATTATGGTGCCTTATATATATATATAGGATTCTACTAGACTCGCCTCCATACCCAATTACTTATACCTGATTATCCGATTGTTTAATCAGGTCCAAAATAATCCCTTATACTCTTCTCCATTCGAATTGGATATTGATCCTCCATCAGGTTCGGAGGAAATTGTCATCCCTAATCAGGTCAGATGAATTCAGGCGGGCCCACAAGAAGACTTGGCCCTCATAGCTAAAGCCCCCTTCAGGTGTCCAGCTCAAGAGTAACATTGTACAGATAAAGGCCCCACCAAAAGGTCGACCACTCGACATGCCTGAAGATAAATCACCAACAAGTCAATTACTCGACAGGCCTAAGGGATAACCGCTCAACAGGTCGGTCACTCGGTAGACCTAAGGGGAAATCACTCGACAGGTCGATCACTCAACAAGTTTGAGGGGAAATCACTCGGCAAGTCGGCTACCCAACTGGCCTGATCCACCTCGATTCAACAGATCGACCATTGATCAAACTTAAGGGGTCAGCCACTCAATAGGCTAGCGGGTTTTCTAGTTGGTTGACCCCCCTCAGAAATGGGTGAATAAGATCCTAGGTCTGAGTTTGTCTAGGGGAAACCATCAACCCCTCCTTTCATATCCCGGCTTTATTGGTTGAGAGGACAAGTTCAACGAATGTGACAAGCACGTTGGAGAAAAAGGGTTCACGATTAAAAAGGGAACTCCAACCCATGTAAAAACATGGGTCACGGATTTAGGGAATAACTTCCTTAGTGATCCTTATAAGGTTACTGATAGAAGGTAATAGAAGGTAAGGTTTTTCTTTTAAGAGTTCATTTTTACTTTCCCTTTCCCTCTCTCACTTTCTGACTTGAGCACCAGAGGGGCTTAGCCGAGTACATCCTCAACGCCCTCTCACCTTCTAGATTCGTGTCGTAAGGTTCGCCGGAGTCTGTTCCACTCTTGGATGCACCATTACCCTAACTTCATGCATTCGGTGCAGCCTGTTGGAGTCCGTTCCACTCTTGGACGCACCATTTCCCTAACTTCATGCATTTGGTGCGAGCCCTTTTTTCTTTCCCAAATCAATGTTCATGAGCTTTGATTTTGATGCAAAAAGTAGTAGAGCTAAGGGAGACTCAAATGAAGATACAAGGATGATATCATCTCAACTAAAGGAAAACGAAGCATGAAACTAAAAAAGCTTGATAGCTCACCTCATCCAGATCATGGGGATCACTTAATTCATCCATACTAGCAGAATTGGCACCAAAGCACAATAAAGCATCGGAAAGCATATCCTATGACATGAGACTTGACAGTCCATTAGAGGTTCAAAATGGTTACCAAGCCAAATAAATAATAGAAACATTGACAAAGAAACAAACTTTCACTCTTCAATCAAGATAACTCAACTTATTTTTATACTTCATGTGTTGTTTTTCTCAAGGGCAAAAATCAAAAGGGCGTTCCTTATCTTTGTTATTGTCAAAAGGGCATTTCGAAAAAAATCAAAATAATGCCTTATTTTGCTACAATTGTAGCAGCCAATTTTGGCTAAATTGCTCTATGTTGTAGCAATATAACACTGTTGAAGTATTTTGATAAAGTTAGAGCGATTTTGATCAACTTTGAGTAATTTTAACTAAATTAGTAAAAAGATATTTTTGATATAATAGTGCTCCATGTGTATAGCAATTCTGATCATATTAGAGCAATTTTCAAACCTAACTATCAGAAATAGATCAATTAGCGCACAAGAAAATCATAATAGATTTTTTTCCCCCACTCACAGCGTCGCGCTTTAGGCACCGAATGCGGACGGAGAGATAAGGGCTGGCATCGGAACGCTCGGGTTGCGCCGGCAGAGTGCAAAATTGGATCCTTTCCGTCGGAAGTCGCCTCCTCATTCGGTGAAGAGAGAAGGACGGAGGGCGGACCAGAGATCCGAGGTCAGCCTCTGTCAGCGTGGCGGAGAAGGGGTTCGATGGAGCGGGGAAAGGAGGAAGAGGAACAGCCGAACGGGAAGGAATTTTGAGTGCGGAAATGCGTCTGAGGAAGCGGAGATGATGAACGCGACCGGCGAACATTTCCGCAGCCGCCGCGCTGCCGGTTTGCGGTCGAACGGGAGTCTATCGGGATCACGTCGTGACTGGAGTAGTGCCTTTATATATATCGTGAATTAAATCGTAACGAGAACAGTGCTTGACTCATTCTTTAATAAAAATTCCGGATTGAATCCAGTTAATGGACTTCAGTCAGACCCAACATGAGAATTTAGTTCGATTCATAAAAATATGGTCACATTAACCGCGTGAATGCTATAGAAAAACAAAAATTAAAATTGCTTAACAAATTGAAAAAAAAAAAAAAAAAAAAAAAAAAATTGTTAAATAGTATAAAAAAAAATAATATATTGTAAAATATATAAATTTTATTATATTTAAAATTTATATCATTTTCATATATATTTTTTTTTTTTTTTTTTTTTTTATTTTTTTTTTTTTTTTTATTATTATATATCAAATCATACATACAAATAATACAAACTAATACTCAATAAATAATATAAATTTTTATATACTGATTTAATTTTAATATAAAAAATTTATAATAGATTGCAGAATTTGAGATGAGAGTCTTAATATACAAATATATTTTATTATCAAAAATACTTTTATTCCAACTTTATTATAACAACTACATCATACCTACCAAACTTGATGATGTCATAAATGATTTGGCAAGGAAAAAAAACATGAGAAATGAACTTTAGAAAATGTTAGAAAGGTGCCGAAAGGATTTTTGACGATCTCACTCAGACACTCAAGTCAGTAGTTAATCAAAAAAGAGAAAGTAAATTTTTGTAAGAATGAGTGAATTTTGACCATTCAAAGAGTTCTTGATTACCATTTTATTCTGTCTCTTGCCCGCCCCTTTTCTTTGGATTATAATGACATTTAATGTAACCGTTATATTAGTATTTCAATAACAATCAGTGATCATTAAAGTGTATAGCATTTTCCTTTTTCGTCATTTCATATATTGATGACGTCCTCAAAAAGTATTAAATCCTCAAAAAGTATTAAATACTTTCCTTAATGGATGATCCTCATGAGGCGCTTCTATAGTTTATTCCGACCAAAAAGGAGTTGACCCTGTCAACTGACCAATATACAAATACTCCCGACCGATAGCCACTTGTATCGTACCAATCAAATCAGTACTTGCCCTTCTATGCAGCCACTCCCTTGTACTCCAAGTCGAAGATAGCACGCACTCGGGATCCCGATCGGGAGCTATGATTCTCAACCGGGAGCTTATGAACTAGTTCCTGACCAGGAACAACACACAGACCCAACTGGAAGAAACACCCGACTACTCGGACTGATCTGCCTGAGAACCTTCATGCCACTTAACACCTTCCGAGCTACGTGGCAGTACGCGACTAACTTCCCTATCATTATACATAAAATATTTTTATATAAAAAAACAATTATATAGTAATGCCATAATAACTTTAACTTGGTTAAAGTGATTTTTATAATAAGTTTAATTACTTTTGACAAAGTCAATAAATAATTTTTTATATAAAATTTTTTATGTAATATGTACGAGTAAGTTAAGTTGATTTATTTTAACAGTCTATTAATAGGTAATTGTTCCTACAGTTTTGTTTTTTTGTTAATAATATATAGTAATTGAGTATCATGAATGATAAAGAGGATGGTATGGTGAAATTTATTTTTTTATAATGATTATTCTAATTTTATTAATTTCTTCAAATAATACCATTAATAGGGATCATGGAAAGTTTGATATTATCAAGTGACTGGTAAGTAGGAAAATTTATTATTTTAACATATTATAGTAATTATTCTATAGTTGTTATAATAATATTAGAATTGCCGACGGAGATAAAGAAGGGTGGGTGAACACCTTTTAGATTGATATAATTCCATATCAATTGGAATATATGTGTTTAAATAGATAGTGTTATTATTTCGTGTATTATTATTAATTATTATTATTATTTAATAATTGATTATCTAAATTTTTGAAGTTTAATTTGATAAGAGTTTATTTATATTTATTTAAATAAAAAAGATCAATTGCATGAATAAATTTTAACAACTCATTAAATTAAATTTAAATAATCAAATAAACTTAAATTGTGAATTAAATAATATTTAAACGAATCAAGATTAAATCAAACTCAAACTTATAGAAAAGAACGAATTTAACAATCATTTGAATGATTTTTCATTTTAAATTTATTTGACTCGATTATCTTATCAAAAATTTTAAATAAAACAAAATTTGATTTGTCTTAACTCATTTACATTACTGCCGGGATTGATTTCCAAATCTATTTCTATTAAATTATCAGAATTACTCAAGATGTTAACAAGACAAGCAAAAGATAGCTAAGCATAATAAAGGCACTCACTCCTCGCTCGTGAACTCATTCATGGAGTTGAATTATTAGAACCAATTATGAGTATGGACAAGATGACTAGTTCCTTTTTTTCCCCTTCCTTTCCCCCTCCAGCCGTCTCCTAGTCCTAGGAAGTAAACAGAGCCTAATCCTTGACCCTGTCCTCCGAGAAACGTGCATGGCACGTGCAACGAAGATAACGTTATATAGGCGATGTAAAAGCCACGTAATAAACCCGCTTCCCTAATTAGCCGTTAGAGGAGGCCCCACAGCCGCCTTTTTAAAATTTTCTTGACCGTTGCGTTCCTTCCGTTTATTTCACGCCATTCCTTCCTGCTACCAAAACTAAATTGACGCCGGCAGAGCGAGCGAGCGAGAGAGAGAGAGAGATTGCTCTTCGCCGATCCGATCAATCGAAGGATTGGATCCGAAAGATTGCTCTTCGCCGATCCGATCCGATCGCCTTTCGATTGCTCTCGGCAAAGAAAGATCTGCGTTTTTTCGGCAGGTTCGATGACAGCGAGCGGCGGAGTTGAGGTCCTGCAGGTCGACGAGGTTTACGAGTACAGGGCTCCCAGATTCTTTGATTTCGGAAACGAGGAGAGCGAGGAGGACGTCCGAAGGGCGGAGCTTTGGTTCGAGACTTCCCTCAGCTACGATCCGTCACGTACGTTTCTTTGTGCCCCAGTTAACCTCTTTAATGATTTGTGAAGGGAGTCGTTGGATTTCGCTTGTGCTTGTTAAAGTTTTGATGGCGATGGCGAAGATTTAGGGCTTTGTTTTGCTTTTCTTGAATGCAACCGATGGCGGAGTTAGGGTTTCGTTTTAGATCAATAGACTGCACTTGATTTTGTTGAAGCTATGCCGCTTATTTCTTGATTTTGATACCGAAGTCACGATCTTTCTCTGCATGATGAGATTTTCCCCATTATGTTTTGGAATTTGCTCGAAGATTAGGGCTGACTATGTTTCTTGGTTTACATAGCTTTCATGCCCAGAATTAGAGAGAGCAGATCTGTTCAACTCGACAGCCTCTGTGACTTCGGAAACATAGATGAAATCAAGGTGTTATTTTATTCTAACAAACAAATTTATTCATGTCATTGGAAAAATATCTTCTTTTTTTAGCTAATTATTCTTCTTCCTTTTCCCTTTTTCTCTCTTCCAATTGCAGGTGGATGTACAAAATGGAGTTTGCCAAGCTGATTCAAAGTGTGAAGATGAGAAAACAACACGGTTGGAAATTTATGACTCTAGATCTCTTTCCTCTGCTGACTCATGAATGTTAGTTCCTAATTGCGTTTTTTTCTTCATATTCGTGTTTTCAGAAAGCACATGCAGGAGATCATAGCGAGTATGAATACTATGGCTGAAGAAGGACAAGTAACAGTGGATAAGAAGGTAACCCTAACTCCGCCTTTAATTATATTTTTAGTCAGTACCTAAGCTCTTTATATTTTTGTATGTCCAGGAGGTAACCAAGCCTTGTGTGAGTGCCATTGTCCTGCCAAAGGAAATTAGGTTTACATTTGGCATCCTTTACACTTCTTTTTCTCATTACCTTACTTGAAAACTAAACTTATAGTTTCTATCTATTTTTTTTATTTTAATTGTAGCTCATCAAGTGACAATTCTTCATCCTTAGCCTTAGCTGGATCTTTGAACAGGACGGACCAGTGTTTTGAATTCCCTGTAGCAGTTTCAGGTGGTGCTCCAGATGCAGGCATGTCCAACTAACTTTGATGAAAAGCTTGTAGTTTGATCGACTTATACCTCCTGTTGATTTAGTCGCAATGCTTGAATTCATTAACAGCATCAGCAGCTTGCACTGTCAAAGCACAGAGGACTACTAAAATGATGCTAGCACCCAAAATGAAGGAGCGCCATGTAACTGTCGAACCATGCACTCCAAAATCACACAGAATTGCAAGGAAAGGAGTAGCAGCATTAAGCAGTTCAAAGAATTTAACTGCTACAAGAAGTGTTTCAATTCAAAAACCATCTGTTTTAAAGGAGAAAAGCAAGTTGTCCTCTGCCCAACCTTCAAAAAATGCTAAGAATGTGACCAAGTAAGGATTTCCGTCTGCGGCTATTCGATTTTGTATTCCATCATGAATTACCATGACGTGTTTATCTATAACTGGTGTCCTGGTAGTGTTGCTGCAAAGAATATAACGTCTATTGGAATTGCACAAGAAAATCAAGCTATTAAAAGGCAAAAGCTGGATGATGGAAGATCCAAACAGGTTAATACTTCTGAAATCTTTTTTCTAATACCTTTTTTTTTTAACTTAGAACAGTTTATTTATTATTATTTCATTTTGATGTGGTCATAAACAGATACACAATTTGAAAAATAGAGCTCTACTCCATAAGTCGAGATTGGGTTCAACCAGTGCTCCTGATGTGCACTCCTCTGGCGCTAAAGTTTGCCAGGGAGAAAAACCATTGCAGCAGGTACATGATAACATGGTCCAACTTTTTTTTATTCTTCTAATAATTAGATGAGTGTTGAAACCATCTAATAACACCTTCATTTGCTCATACAACATCATCTTTAGCTTGATGCAACTTCAGTCAAACAAAGACGACCTGCACTTACTTTGACAAGGCCAAAGGATCCTGAACTGGAAACCGCCCATAGAGTTCGGGCAGTGAGAATAAAGAGCTCCGTGGAGCTTGAAGAAGAGATGCTAGCAAAAATGCCTAAATTTAGAGCACGTCCTTTAAACAAGAAGGTTTGGTGTTTTTTCGTTCTAATAACCTTGATTCTGTGAGGCTTGAATACTGTCCTTATGAGTTCTTTTTTTGTTGTTTTTTTAAATTTTGCAGATTTTTGAAGCACCTGCATTTCCTTTGTTTTCCAAAAGTTCTCCTCAAACACCTGTTTTTCAGGTAGGATTTGCTTGATTTTTCTTCAGGCCAAAAAATTTATCTTATTGTTTATTTACTACTGTCTAGGAATTCCATTTCAAGACAATGGAAAGAGCAATTCAGCATGCCGATCCTGCATCAATAGCCTCATCACTAGATAATTCTGTTCAGGTAATCTATTTGCTCACATAAATAATGGATTCTGATATCTCGTAATGTTGTTTTCTAATAATTTAAGACAATCTAACAGAATAACATCAAACCCCTCAAACTCACTGAACCAAAAGTCCCTCATCTTGAAACGGCACTCCGAGCTAGACCTCCAAAGTATGTCAATCTTCATGGTTACTATATTTAATTCGAGGTTTTCACTCATTTGCAATGGATGCATATTTCAATACGCACTTCCTTTTTACATTGTCGCAGGATAAAAAGTTCCGAGGAACTAGAAAGGGAGGAACTTGCAAAGATGCCAAAGTTCAAGGCTTGGCCGCTAAACAAAAAGGTGTCTAGTTTTTTTCATAGTTGTTTTTAGACTTCCTTTTACTCAAATTCGAATTCTCACCAATGTTTTCCAAACTCCTACTCAGATTCTTGAGAGCAAGGGGGATATTGGTTTATTTTGCAACTCAAAACCGCAGATTACTGTTCCCGAGGAATTCCATTTTGCAACAAATGAGAGGTTGGGTCCATCTACTGCCGTCGATGAACTCTTTGATAAGGTAGCATTGCAATCTTCTCTTTTTGTTGATTAAACTGGGAGTAAGCATGAGATGTTTACATGCATTTGTGACGTGAATCTGCAACCGTCGATTATCAGCTTTCACTGCATCCTGAATCTTCTAACCACGAGAAGAAAGAAGTTCCCAAATTGACAATACCAAATCCTTTTCATCTTCATACAGAGGTGTGATGGATTATCTTACTTTATTCTTTCCTTGTTCCTTTTCTGTGTAAATGATACACTGACTCCGTCGTATCTCCTGATCCTCTTCAGGAGCGAGGACTCGAAAAAGAAAAACAATTTGCGAAGCAACTTTTAAAGAAGGAGCTGGAAGAGGAAATAGCCAGGATTCCTAAAGCTAATCCTTATCCTTATACCACAGATTTTCCAGTGGTAAGAAGAAGCAGTGGCATCATTTAATGACTCCCACGTACGACTTTTGTGTTTCCATTTTCTTCACACGATTATAAATTTCTACATACTTTCAGATGCCTCCCAAACCTGAGCCTAAGCAGTGCACAAAGCCTGAAGGTTTTCAATTGGAAAGCCTCATTAGGCATGAAGAGGAGCTGCAGAAAAGGGTGGAAGAGAGAGAAAGGGCAGAAAGAGAGGAGGCACAGAGAAGAATTTTTAGAGCGCAACCAATTTTGAAAGAGTAAAAAAGCCCACTTCTTTCCATCTAAGTTATTACCCTCTTTTTCTCCCTTAAAACGGTCACTAAAGAATTGTGTTTATCTGGCACAGTGATCCTTTACCACTTTCAGAAAGGGAAAGAAGGCCTCTTACTGAGGTCTTAGAATTTGCCTTGCATGTGGATCACAGAGCTGTCCAGCGATCAGAGTTTGATAAAGTGGTTAGCAAATGTTTTATGAAAAACTAATCGTCATTTTTTTCTCCAAACATATCTAAAATACCAATAGCAACTGTTTTTATTTACTTTGTATCATCTACTACATTTGAATTGTTTCATTAAAACAATGCTTGCCCCAAATAGTGTAACTCATGGAAATGTAATAAGTAATAATATTTGTTCATATCTTGTCCAGATCAAGGAGAAAGAGTTGACCTATAAGAGATTAAGAGAGGAGCAGGAATTTGCCAAGATGGTAAGTGCCGGGAACATTTTTTTTTTTTTTTATTTTGGGTTGTTGGTTCCCCTTATAATTTTGTGTGTTGTATATATCAAATGACACTAGATGGAAGAAGAGAAGGTAGTAAAGCAGATGAGAAGGACAATGGTGCCTCATGCCAGACCACTCCCGAGTTTTGAAAATCCATTCATCCCCCAAAAGTGAGCATGCAAATCAAATAAGTTTCTTCCAAAATCACTAATAAACAAAATGTGTATTTATTTTTTTTATCATTCCTAACCAGATTTGCTCTATGTGCAGATCTACAAAGGAAGCAACAAAGCCAAAGTCTCCAGATTTGAGGGTGAACCAGAGAATAGAGAGGTGGCAGGCATTCCACATGAGATGATGATTTTGATGTTTCGATGAAGTTTGTTCAAGACTTGCTTGAACCAGACTAGTTTACTGATGCACTGATCTGAAGGGATAGAAATTCAATCTGAAGAGCCTTTGTGGAGTGTACACATATGATGTTGTTCTTCTAATTCACTATTGATTGGTTGGTACTGGTAGTTTGTGAATTTATTTATCTGACAATTGATTCCACCTGTTCATTGATAACATGCTTATAGTTTCAACTTGCCCCCATGCGGGCCCGGTTGATTCATATAAGGGTGTCGTCAATAAACTCAAAGTTGTTTCCTAGCAGGTGCAGCGGAATGACCCACCCTGCTGCTATTCTAGCTTCTAGTTTCAACTTGACATACAAGGGGCAAAAGTAGGTTTCAAATTTAGTTTTGTTTTGGTTTTAAGGTTCCTGGACAATAGGAGATATGTTGATGTTGTTGGTGGCGTTCTGAAGCTGTGCTGATGTGTGGAAACTTCAAAGACGATCTTGCTCACGGAAGCCTCTGGCAAGAATCCTAACTTCGAGATGGCAAAAGACGATTCATTCAAAAAATCTTGGCTTCGAGATCCATGGCAAAATGATTCGATCCAAATCTAGCATAACCAAATCCAATTGGTAATACAAGCATCTCACTCAGCTTATAAAACCGCCAATAAAAGGATCATGGTGAATGAAGGTTCATGGCACTATCTAAGAAGACAAAGCAGCCAAATCGAGCCGAAAGTATGACAATATTAATTTTGAGTTCGAATTTAAAAAATATACGTGATATTCATATTGGATTTAAAATTTAAAAATATAAATAATTTTGACTTAAATTTAAAATAAAATTCCGAGTTCAATTCGAATAATGATTCGAGCATAATCAAATTATAATTTAAAATAATTTAAATTCAAATTTGATTTAATTCTAATTAAATTAAAATTATATAAAATAACTATAATTTGATTTAAGCTCAACCTACGAGCCACTTATGAATAATCAAACAAAATATTATAGATTCGAATTTAGTTGAAAAAATTATTGAACATGAATTCAATAATTTCGAATATGAATTAAATATTTTTTTAACTGAACAAAATTGATTCATTTGCACCCTTAAAAAAATGATGAACCAGAAAATACTGAATTTGAGACGACCGATTCGACTCTATAAAAATTTTTCACCGACCATTAGGATAAATCGAAAAATATTTGTGGCGAACGATTTAGAAACTCAATATCCCATAATTATGTGTTTTATTTGAAGAAAAAAAACTTATAAAATATATTATAATTGAGAATCGAATTGTAAATGCCTAAGTGATAATTTAGATAACAACTTGACGTCATCATTGGATTTCATGATAGACGTGAATAGAGACGATGCCTAGGGAAGAACCGATGAATGGGCGGGCAAGTCGCACGTAGAGAATAATCAAGATGGCCAAAATGCTCATTGTTCGGTAGCTCAATTAAATTGTATTCAAAAGTCATATAAAATGACAATCTTCTATTTCAATTTATCAAGAAGACTTGTAAAATTGGAAAAAAGGAGTAAAGGGAGAAAAATAGAAATTTAAAGCCAATTTGAACCCGTCGATTCAATTAAGAATATGCTGAATTCCATGAAGACCATTACAATGGAAAAGAATTCTTTAGAAAAGTAAAATAGAAGAGGCTCGTGCTCATTTCCTTGACAATTAGAGGAAGAAATTTAATAAACACCAGTAAACAAGTTGAATATTAATAAACACCGTTAAACAAGTTGCATGGCTTGTAGTCATCGATTTGACGCTTGTGGCCAAAGCAGATCTGATGTAGGGTTTGGTTAGAGGGAACTAGCAATAGAGTTCAGCTGAACTGTATCCCTAGTCGGCCAGGCTATTGAAAGCCTATTTGATATGCCCGAACAGAGTTCGGATGAGGTGTTGCGGCCGCGAAAAGCCTAGACCAAGGCGTCTGAAGTTAGATTTGTGCCGAGTCCAAGACAGGGTTTGAGTACGTTCCCTAAGTAAGCTTTCTGTTAGTATGAAGTGAGATTTGTGTCGTGATACAATTCCCAAATATGCATATTCAAGTAACTTCTTCAAAATATTATCCATATTAGCAAGTCATTATTATATGGCTATATAAAAAGTCATTATGTAAACTTTTATGGTAGCATAGGCGATTCGCTCTCTCCCAGCGCCCCCGTCAACCCGTCCCAAGGTCAACACGGAGGAGATAAATCACGAGGGCTACTTGTCAGATGTTGTGGCTAGCACGTGGAGAGGACGAGCACATTATGTAAACTTTTAGGACAAACAAAGTGATTCAATCAAATAATCAAATTACTTTGATGATTGGAGATCAATCTGGATCATCCCATCTCTTTTCTTTCGTACTTTTCTCTATTTCCCTACGAGGCAATTGGAATAGTCGGTGCATGGTTCTAGTATTGGTGTCGTGTTGGTATTCTGTTCACCGTTGCCATCTCCTACTTTGCCAACAGTTTTGGGCACCAATAAATGTAATGGGCAAACTACCCACATTTAATTCCAAAAGAACTAATTTAACTATAGTAACCACTTTTAGTTCATGTCAACTAAGAAAGAATTAAGGGGGTCGTCTGATTTGGGATAATAAAGAATAAGGAATGAGAATCGATGATAATCATTTTCATTGATACTTATTAGTATATGTCAATGGGAATCAAAATAAGAAAATTATTCTCTCATTTTCATTCTTTACTCCTCCCTCATCAATCAAAGTTCTCAATCATCCTTTCATATTCATATATCCAAAATATTTTTTTTTACTATCTCTTTTTGCATTCTCTCATTTTACTTTCTCTCTTTACATTTAAAATTTCTCTCTCTACATATTTATTCTTTTCTCTCACTACCTCTCTTATTATATTTTTTTCTCTACATATTTTATATCACTTTGTCTCACTACTTATTTATCTTATTTTCTCTTGCTATATTTTTCTATATCACTTTCTCTCTCTACTTCGCTTATCATAATTTATCTATCTTTATTTTTTCACTTTCTCTCTATATTTTGTATATTACTTTTTATTTCTATATCACTTTCTCGCTCTACCTTTCTTATAATAATTTATCTATCTTTATTTTTTTACTTTCTCTTCATATTTTCTATATTACTTTCTCTCTCTGCATTTTCTATATCACTTTCTCTCTCTACCTCTCTCGTCTCATTTTCTCACTA
Source organism: Boesenbergia rotunda (assembly GCA_024364735.1). Classification (NCBI taxonomy): domain Eukaryota; kingdom Viridiplantae; phylum Streptophyta; class Magnoliopsida; order Zingiberales; family Zingiberaceae; genus Boesenbergia; species Boesenbergia rotunda. Next base: position 71,178 of record JAGFNQ010002624.1, on the reverse strand, counting down.
TATATTTTCAATATCACTTTCTCTCTCTACCTCTCTTATCATAATTTATCATTTTTTTCACTTTTTCTCTATATTTTTATATCACTTTCTCTCTCTATATTTTTTTATATTACTTTATTTCTCTACCTCTCTCATCTTATTTTCACTCTCTATATTTTTTTAATGATTCCTCTCTCTATTTTTTTATCACATCTATCTTATCTTACTTTCTCTCTCTATTTTTAATCTTCATTTTCTCTCTTATTTTTTCTTCTAATTTTTTTTCCACCTCACTTCTCATAATTTCTTTCTCTATATTTTTCTGTTTTATCTCTCAACCCATTTTATTTCACTTTCTCTATTTTACATTAATTCTATTATTTTAGGTAACTTTGAAATTTTTATAGATTCTCATTACTAAAGTTGAATTGAACCAAACATCATGAATAACAATAATTTTCATTCCAGGATTTAAATCAAACATTACCAATGCAATCATGATTTCCATTATCATTGACCTCTCAATGAATCTCATTATCATTCCGATTAACAAATTTGAACCAAACGCCTCCTAAACCTTTGGACGATGAGGTTAGTCTGCTGGCTATTTTTCAGAAATATTTAGATAAAAAATATAAAAATATATATAAAGGGAGAAAGGTTGAGCATCACCTTTCACCAATTCCAGATGTGTGCTAAATCCCAATTCACCAAACAGCTTTTTCTTCCTTTCACTGCCAATCCTTGTGTTGTGCCTGATTACATCATATGTATAGTTATTGACTCACAAAAAACATGTAGATTGACTTGACTTTGATGTAGTCAGTGGATTAAACTTACGTGTATGGCATTAATAAGTTTCTGGCTGAGAACAGAGACGTCAGTTATCCCCTTGTTGTCGATATATTGACATGAGAGACACGGTCATGCACTGTCATCCTTTTTGGTGCTTTGTGTTCAAATCAAAAAGCAGAGATTCCTGTTCGACAAAGACATGTCGACATAAATAAAAGAAAATTACTTTGAAATATATACATCAAAATCATGTGCTCATGAAACATGCACCTACTAAAAATACATGTTTGTCCTTCCAGTAGCATGCCTATGAGCAATTCTTTTATCTTTGTTTCCCTTCCATGGACCAGCTTCGTTGCAGTATGGAAACAGGACTTGTTGTTCAAAATAACAAAAGCAAATTCATAAATTAATATGAACTCGCCAAAAAAATCAAGGTCAAGTGGTCCAACATTTTAGCTAGCATACAAGTTCATTACAAGAAAGAAGATTTCACATACAGAAAATGTAAAAGCAATGGAAAATGCTCTTCTCTCTTATTTAAATTCTAAACTAAACCAAACAAGTATCCTAAACTGAGTCCGTCAATGAAAACATTTGTTGAGTTAAGATTATAGCACAAATCGAGCTTGACTTCATGAACACCTCTATTTGTTTTGTTTGCGACTGAATGGATGGCTCTTTGTAGGTCAAACATGCAAATTCAACAAGTTTACGTGTATGAAGATAGTTTAAAGATCAAGAAAGTAATTTCTGCTGATTTGGCTTGTTAAAATGAGGACTTCTAAGCCAGGTAAGAAATTTGCAATTTACACAAGCAACTAGTTAAGTAACTGTCTAAAACAGCATAGATAATCCTCTACATTTGATTTGATAAAGAAAGCTGACTTGTCTTCTTTAAGAAAGACAAGGACTCAGCAATTAGGTAAGTCCATGCAACAAGTCATGTAGTTAGCAAAGGCATGCTTAACCTCTTAAGCTGCTCTGAACCATATAATCTTTCACAGTTCAGGATAAGTCAGCCTATGACCTTTGAACATTTGAAATAATCAGCAAGATGACCGAAATAATAAAATTCCAACTGTGGAATATTGGGACTATCTTATCTGCATTTGGGTGATCCAAGTAGTCTCTCTCTCAGTCTCTCTTTCTTTCTTGGAAGTAGGCTCTCTATTGGAAGAACAACAAAAGGTATGTCCTATATGCTATAACTAGATCAAGAAAATGATTGTAAAACATCAAATTCTCAATTACTCTAGATGCAGTTGCTCTACTTTGTTCAGATAAATCATGAAGAAGCACTGATAATCTAATCTGCCTTAAGAAATCTTAAAAAGTTATTCTAGCATTTTGCAATTGTTTACACCAGATAATTCTTGTCTGAATGTTATCATTAAAATTTCAATAGCTTTTCTTCTCCCATGCTCATCACCTTCATTTTGCATTAGTGGCACATGATTGATAAAATCACCCTGTGCTATGGCCATGTACCTTTGTAGTCCTTCCTTTTCTGTCTTTTCATCTTTTTATATTCTCTTTCCTATTCTTTCTTTGTTTTCTTTGATCTGAGCATAGTTCTTGAAATTTTATCAAGTATCTAACTAACAACCTTGAGTTTGTGTAAGTAATTGGTATATTGCTTCAAAATGGTGACATATGTTGGTGAAACAAGAACCATGCTTTGCAAACCTTTTTTACAGTCATATTCTAGCCTGCTTGGTGGTTCTTGGCACTTCTAATGGCATTTACAGTCATACGTTTTATGCACATAAAACTGCCTTAAGCTAATCGTGAAAAAGAAATTCAGTTTTGCCATGTTGCTGATTCTCTATGTTAATTTGCAAAATAATTGGCAACTACTTTTTCTCAAATTTCAGCAATGATTCTGCACAAAGCAAAGATCTTACCTGTTTTCTTGTCAATAATCATACCCTTGGCAACCTCGCTCTCCTTCAACTTCCCTAGCTTCAATCAGACTTCACAATCAAAGATCGCATTGGAAGGTGATGCAGGCATTAGTGACTCCACCATAATGCTGACCACGGAAGGTGCCAAATTGGCGAGTGCTAGTAGAGCAACCTATAAAGACCCCCTTCTTCTCTGGAACAACAAAACAAAAGAACTCACTAATTTCACCACACAATTCTCCTTCATCATTGACTCCGATGAGACAAACTATGCCGATGGCTTTGCTTTCTTACTCGCACCATACCCTGCCAAGCTGCCCTTATATGCTAAAGGTGGCTACCTTGGCCTTTACTCCAACACCACAATCCTCAATCAAAACATTAGCACGGTGGCTGTGGAGTTTGACACCTTCAGCAACTATGAATGGGATCCAAAAGGCGAACATCTTGGCATCGACATAAATTCAATCAACTCTTCAACATATGTTCCTTGGAACAGCAGAATCAGGGAACACAGAATCGGTAATGCAGAGGTGAATTATGATTCCAACACCCACAACTTGAGCCTCTTCTTGACCTATCCAGAAACAAATCAATCACCAAGTGCCAATTACAGCATAAGTTACATTGTTGATCTGAGAGAGGCCTTACCAGGACTTGTAACAGTAGGCTTCTCCGCAGCCACTGGTAACTTCACTGAGACGCATACCATTCTATCATGGTCCTTCAACTCGACTCTGCAACCAAAGAAGAAGAAAAACAAGGTTATAATCATCATCGGTTGTGCCATTGGAGTGGTCTTGACGGTGGCATTATGCTTGATATGTTTCATTTGTGGTAAGAACAGGAGGAAAAAGAATCATGCAAAGGAGCACATGGACTGTGATGAGGATATAGATCACGAGTTTGAGATCGAAGGAGGACCGAAGAGGTTCTCTTTCCAGGAACTGTCATTTGCCACAAAGGACTTCTCAGAAGAGAAGAAGCTCGGAGAGGGTGGCTTCGGATTGGTTTACAAAGGATGCTTGAGAGACATCAACCTCGATGTGGCGATCAAGAGGATTTCCAAGGGCTCGAAACAGGGGAGGAAGGAGTATATCTCAGAGGTCAAGATCATCAGCAGGCTGAGACATCGGAACCTGGTGCAGCTCATCGGGTGGTGCCACACCAAAGGCGAGTTCTTGCTCGTCTACGAGTTCATGCCCAGTGGGAGTCTCGATTCTTACCTATACAGCAAGGCGAAGTTTTTACAGTGGCCGGCGCGGCACAGGATTGCGATGGGCTTGGCCTCGGCGCTCTTCTATCTGCACGAGGAGGGGCAGCAATGCGTGGTGCACCGCGACATCAAGCCGAGCAACGTGATTCTGGACTCAGCGTTCAACGCCAAGCTCGGCGATTTCGGTCTCGCGAGGCTCGTCGACCACGACAGCGACCTGCAGACCACGGATCTGGCCGGCACCAGGGGGTACATGGCGCCGGAGTGCTTCTACACGGGAAAGGCGAGTAAGGAATCCGACGTCTACAGCTTCGGCATTGTGGCGCTCGAGATCGCATGCGGGAGACGGACGATCGAGCCGAACGAGCAGCAGAACAAGACGAGATTGGTGGAATGGGTTTGGAATCTCTACGGAAGGGGGAATATCTTGGAAGCGGTGGACGAGAGGCTTGAGAAGAACTTCGAGGAGAGGCAGATTGAGAGCCTGATGGTGGTGGGACTGTGGTGCGCCCACCCGGACTCGTCTCTGCGGCCATCCATCAAGCAGGTGATCAGCGCGCTGAGCTTCGAGAAGCCTTTGCCGGTGCTTCCTCCCAACCGGCCCGTGCCGATGTATTTCGCGCCGGAGTTCGAAACGTTTGCTGCCGGGGAGACTTCATCGGTGGCGAATACCGCAGCGTCCGGCCAGTTCGCGCACTCGTTCGAGTTGACCTTGTCGCCCAACTCGCTTTGGAAAGGCATTTCCCAAACTTAGAAAGGAGTTATTACACAAAGTTCAGGGGGCGAAAAGGAAATATGCCACACCATTTGACAAATTAATGTTGTTTTATATTTTTAGTAATTTAAAAAAAAATAGAATTTTTAATACTATTAACTACATTTTTCTGATGTGTTAATTATTTCTATGCTTAAAATTATTAATAAAATAGTCAATTCGATTCATATTATTATATAGAACAATTTTGATCTTGATCAAAATTATTTAAAGCAGTTTGTATTAAAACACTATTACAACCACATCATCATCATCATATCATCATCATCATCATCATCATCATCATCATTTTGCCAAAAATTGAGATACACAATTTAATGTAAAACAAAACTAAAAGAGGTAAGATCAAGCCTCAATTTAAACAAATTAATTGATAAATTTTTTTAATAAACGATTGATTTTGCCAAAAATTGAGATACACAATTTAATGTAAAACAAAACTAAAAGAGGTAAGATCAAGCCTCAATTTAAACAAATTAATTGATAAATTTTTTTAATAAACGATTGATTTAAAAATGTAAGATTGACATCCAATACGAGTATTTTTCAATTTATTTTTAGCCAATGAAAAATTTATGTCAAAATAGATCAGTCATCTACAGGATTAATCGACGTAAATTGAATAACTTGTGCCGACTAAAAAAAATAAACCAAATTAATTTTTTTTCTTTGAATTAAGTTTGAACAAAATCGACCACATCACTAGCCTATGCAAATACTTGATGAGAAATACATTATACATATACATTGGAAGAAATTTCTGTTGTATGTACTGAAGTCAACTGGGTCTTAGATTTTGGGAGGGGACTGAAGTCAACTTTTTCATGTACTGAGGCAGTCAACTATTCAAGTCTTGATTGATGTAATATAATACATTTAACAACATTCAGAACTTGTTGATAAATTAATTAGTTGATGACTATTTAATAACATGAACAACAAATGAACTAAAAACATGTGGTTGGTTTATAGAACTGAATGGGCTTACTGTCTGTCATTGGCTTAGATTGCACTGGCAAAACCTCTGCTAGATCTGAAGAACAATTGTTGTGCTTTCTTGTCCTTAATATGTAGCACTGAAACCATCAACTAAGAGAAACAATGATCATACAGGAAGTTTATTTTTCAGTTTACCATGTGTACAATGAGATGGATATATGTAATCATGCTTAACATAGACTACAGATTAGTCATGCATGATCGAAAAGAAACACAAAGCATATGAAACATAATCCCACCCGGAAAGGAATGAAGCAATTTGTAACGACCCGGCCCCTCGGCCCCTTGGGCGGCCCAACTGGCGGTCCCTTGGGCGGCCCAACTGGCGGCCCACTTGGCGACCCCTTATGTCGTCAACCGACGACCATTGGCCGTGCCGTTACTCACAAGTACTTTCCACCCCTGGCCAGTGGATTTTTGCCTTCCTCAGGATTCGAACTCTAGACCTCCAGGATAAGTACTAGAGTTTATGAATCCTGATACCAATTGAGCTACAGCTCACTTGGTACCAGGATTCAGGAACTATTGTACTTGTCCTGGAGGTCAAGAGTTCGAATCCTGGGGAAGGCAAAAACCCACTGCCAGGGGTGGGAAGACCGTAGGGTCGCCGGCCTAGAGGGTTGCCTGCGGGGACCATAGAGGCGGGGCCGCTACATAAAAAAAAGGCGCCTTTTTATTGTAACGACACGGTCTCTCAACACCTTTTTGGCGGCCAAATCAATATTTGGCGGCCCAACAACCTGGCCCCTCGGGCCCAACAACCTGGCGGCCAAATCAACATTTGGCGGCCCAACTATGTCATCGACCAACAACCGATGTCGACGACTAACAACCGTGTCGTTACTCACTAGGACTTCCCACCCCTGGCCAGTGGATTTTTGCCTTCCTCAGGATTCGAACTCTAGACCTCCAGGATAATTACTAGAGTTTATGAATCCTGATACCAATTGAGCTGCAGCTCAATTGGTATCAGGATTCATAAACTCTAGTAATTATCCTGGAGGTCTAGAGTTCGAATCCTGAGGAAGGCAAAAATCCACTGGCCAGGGGTGGGAAGTCCTAGTGAGTAACGACACGGTTGTTAGTCGTCGACATCGGTTGTTGGTCGACGACATAGTTGGGCCGCCAAATGTTGATTTGGCCGCCAGGTTGTTGGGCCCGAGGGGCCAGGTTGTTGGGCCGCCAAATATTGATTTGGCCGCCAAAAAGGTGTTGAGAGACTGTGTCGTTACAATAACTATACTGCTACAAAAAAATGGACGACACAACAGAGCACAACATATGACAGCGGAAGTGAAAAGAAACAAAAACGAATAAAAGGAAAGGGTACCAACATGTACCACAACAAAAACACAGAACACCCGCGGAAATCGTCTCGGAGACACGTGGACTGGGACAGGCTGCCGGGCACTCCAGACAATCGTCCTGAAATAAAAACAGGGAGCTAACGGGGTGAGTCCTAAGAACTCAGCGAATACCGTCTGATATGCACAGGAAGAAAATAATAGCAGTAAGTCACCGTCTATCTATCTATCACAATACTGAAGATAACTGCAGTAAAAAGAAATGCAGAACTGAACTATAAACAGTAAAGGAACTACGTACCTACCTGCGTCGATCCAAACCCGGTAGTATGCATGTCAATCAAGTGCAACAATCAAGTGCAACAATCACAATTATATGCATCAATGCACAGTATGCTCATGATGCAGCATGGGTCACCCCTGACGCCTCGGTCAATAATGCACACGCGGGACCATATGGGTAGGGCTGTGACCTGGTCTTCCCTGCACGAACAGACGGTCGATAATGCACACGCGAGACCGAATGGGTAGGGTCGGAGACCATAAACGTACCCCACCATCGGGTGAAGTAACGCTCTAAACGTCCCTGCTATCATCGGATAGGTAGGGGACCTGCTGCAGCGCCGGGTCCGCCAACGGGGCTACACGACAGGTCATGTGGCAGGTCTGACGGCCCATCTCAACCACTAGGGGAGTCAAAGGTCGCCTACATATGCCTCTACACGAGTAGCAAGTACGACGGCCATCTCAACCTCTAGGGAGTCAAAGGTCGTCCCCTATGCTACGTGCAATAATGATGCGTGTCACTATCCCATGCATCATCCACTATCTATCCCTGCTGTCATCTACATGATATGCAGTAGTCCATATAACCAGTATGCACCAATACCTAAATCCTAGCGTAAGGTATAAGGTAAACTGTGCATCATCAATCCATACAGATATAGTAAGCAGTAAAGCTAACGGATACAACTACCGGAGCAAGAGCACAGAGATACAGATATCAGATATCCCTACTGCTAACTATGTCTAACTATGCATAAAAGAGGTACCCGCCTCGATATGAAGAAGTCCGTGCGACGAGAACCCCCCGTCCAAAATAATATCCGCGACTGAGTATCCAAGTCAAGGACCTGCATCAAACATATAATCATTTAGCTTTAATCATCATACGATGCTTAGCTAAATGTTCCATGTAATTAATTAGGATTAATACTAACTAATTAATCCTAACTAAATACCCAATTCCTAATACTCATCAAGATAATATTCGCGGCGCAGATAGCCGCGACACTCAGTATCCTGCATCAAAGACAAGTAACAGATACAATTTAGCTAATTGTATAATTTACAAATCAGCTAAGATAGACACTACTAATATTGGGATCAACTCCTAGCCTCGAATTAACCCAATTCACACTAAGCTAACCTAATCCACTTTAATATTACAACCAATCGAAACAAAGTACCACTGTTCCCTCCTCCAGTCCCTACTCAAGCCGAACAGAACAAGCAACCACTCAGATCAGAGCATCACACGGCAATGGAGAGAACAAGCTCAAACCCTAGATTGAACCTCATTTCAAATAGCAAAGCTCATCCAAAATCCTTCATAGAATCCGCTCAAATCGAAACCGAATCAAACTTCAGATCAGATCAAACCAACAAACATCAATGGTATCAGGATTCATAAACTCTAGTACTTATCCTGGAGGTCTAGAGTTCGAATCCTGAGGAAGGCAAAAATCCACTGGCCAGGGGTGGAAAGTACTTGTGAGTAACGGCACGGCCAATGGTCGTCGGTTGACGACATAAGGGGTCGCCAAGTGGGCCGCCAGTTGGGCCGCCCAAGGGACCGCCAGTTGGGCCGCCCAAGGGGCCGGGTCGTTACAATAAAAAGGCGCCTTTTTATGTAGCGGCCCCGCCTCTATGGTCCCCGCAGGCAACCCTCTAGGCCGGCGACCCTACGGTCTTCCCACCCCTGGCAGTGGGTTTTTGCCTTCCCCAGGATTCGAACCCTTGACCTCCAGGACAAGTACAATAGTTCCTGAATCCTGGTACCAAGTGAGCTGTAGCTCAATTGGTACCAGGATTCAGGAACTATTGTACTTGTCCTGGAGGTCAAGGGTTCGAATCCTGGGGAAGGCAAAAACCCACTGCCAGGGGTGGGAAGACCGTAGGGTCGCCGGCCTAGAGGGTTGCCTGCGGGGACCATAGAGGCGGCGCAGCTAGGGTTCGCCGGACCCCTAGCTCAATTGGTATCAGGATTCATAAACTTTAGTACTTATCCTGGAGGTCTAGAGTTCGAATCCTGAGGAAGGCAAAAATCCACTGGCCAGGGGTGGGAAGTACTTGTGAGTAACGGCACGGCCAATGGTCGTCGGTTGACGACATATGGGGTCGCCAAGTGGGCCGCCAGTTGGGCCGCCCAAGGGACCGCCAGTTGGGCCGCCAAGGGGGCCGCTAGTGGGCCGCCCAAGGGGTCGAGGGGCCGGGTCGTTACAATAAAAAGACGCCTTTTTATGTAGCGATCTCGGCCTCTATGGTCCCTGCAGGCAACCCTCTAGGCCCGAGATCGCTACATAAAAAGGCGCCTTTTTATTGTAACGACCCGGCCCCTCGACCCCTTGGGCGGCCCACTAGCGGCCCCCTTGGCGGCCCAACTGGCGGTCCCTTGGGCGGCCCAACTGGCGGCCCACTTGGCGACCCCATATGTCGTCAACCGACGACCATTGGCCGTGCCGTTACTCACAAGTACTTCCCACCCCTGGCCAGTGGATTTTTGCCTTCCTCAGGATTCGAACTCTAGACCTCCAGGCTAAGTACTAGAGTTTATGAATTCTGATACCAATTGAGCTGTAGCTCAATTGGTACCAGGATTCAGGAACTTTAGTACTTAGCCTGGAGGTCTAGAGTTCGAATCCTGGGGAAGGCAAAAACCCACTGCCAGGAGTGGGAAGACCGTAGGGTCGCCGGCCTAGAGGGTTGCCTGCGGGGACCATAGAGGCGGGGCCGCTACACAATTGATTCATCAGGATTCACAGTGTTACTGGTTCACAATGGAATAGACAAGGAATATAGTGAGAATATCTGTAAGGATAGCTATGTTTCAAATTCATTCTTGTGACTAAGCAGTTAAGTTAGGCACCCAATTCGCAATCTCAAAACTACTCATACCCGTTTAATAGATATTCAAACCTGATTAACTGGACCAATCGACTCCATTGCCAACCTATGTCAGTTGCTTGGTGTGCTAAGCAGAACATACTCTTTGATCAAAGTTTTAGTACATATGGAAGTAAAATGAAACAATTAAATGGATAAATGTAATCACTGTGAGCCCACGTTTGAGCTACCAACACCAATGCTATTTTTGAGAGACAAGTTGTGCAAAATCTGCTTTTGGGAATCCAACTGCATGCCCACGTTTGATTCGCTGTAATTAACTGCACTATTGGAACCGTGTAACCAATTCAGAGATTAGTCCATTACACCCGGCAAGAAAGGACTCTTTGATTGGAATTCAACTTCCCTCTGGTATAGGACAGAGTTGCTGGGTACATTCATACTCAGTCTCATGACTAAGTTATCTTGAAAACGAGGATTAAATGGCAAACTTGTTCTCTCCAATCCATCCTAAACACCAGAAGAACTGCCGGCATAACTTGATCTAAGAAAGTCTAGTTGCCGTGGTAGAACTTTTGAGAAATTATCGTCAATTCTACTAATGCAACCAAGTTGATTGATGCCCTGCAAGCTAGACTTTAAAGCACTGCAGCTGAGTTGAATGTTGGTCACATGTGGGAGTGACTTCGAATGTTCACCTCCAATACTAGAAAACTTGCTACTGAGCAAAGCCGATTCATCATGTCATTAGAGATTCTAGGAAAGGGTTGAGGCTTGGAAGATTTTGGTGCTGAAAAAGCAGGTGCATCCATTATCTTTTTTCTCTGACCATCTTAGTGATAAATCTTTGACATTTCTATACTCTGAGAACTTAAGTTTGGGATCTACAAGCATCACGTCCCAATTACCCCTTCCAGGCCGACGAACACCAATCCAAAGAGCACCAAGCTCGTCTTCTGACCATAGGTAATGAGTAAAAGTCCTGATGAGTGAAGCTAGACAAAATAAAATCCAAGTGAAGGAAGCAAGGGAATGAAAAATCCTAAAGAGTTGATCTTAGGTAGTAAAGTCTTAGAAAGTTGACTCCAAGCACAACCTAGTAGATCAGGTAGACTTACAGAACTAAGGCATAGAATTGTTTATTTGTTTTGTGTTTGTTTGTATTGCAGGAACCTAAAGCTGGAGGCAAAATGGGAGAGCAAACACAAGCGGATGAACAAAGCCTGGGTCAGGGGGTTCCGGGGGCCCCCATGGAACCCAAGCGCCCGAGTGACCCGGGCGCCCGGGACCAAGTCCGCAGGTTATCCGTGGGGATAAGGCTCAACGAACCCGGATCAAATAAGCATCCACTTGGGAGCGCCCAAGAAGGCTATACGGTACCGAGTGACCAATATATAAAGGAGCTCGAGCCATGCTTTCAAATCATTAATTCTATCATCCTACTACTCAGTCTGTCTCTGAGAAGCAAAAGTGCTAAGGTTAAGCTCTACAACCAAGGAGATTCCAGGAAAAAGTTCGCTGCACTTCGGACTTCCGGATTGGCCAGAATTTTCTTTCTTTTTGGTTTGCTTTTATTATTACAAGGTATACTTAAATTTCATTTATTTGTGCTTGTAATCTTGAACTGTAAGAGGGATTTTCTCCACCTCCGGAAATTCTGGAAAAGAGACCATTAGTGGACTCACGCCGAGTACACAGGTTTTGGATGTACTAATCCTGGGGATTAAGAACCAAGTAAATAAATTCTGCGTGTCTATCGTATTGCTTTCTTTTTATTTATTATTCCACTGTGCTACTAACGATTTATTAAGAAAGATGAATGACGAAATTCCAAGATTCTGACAAAAAAAACGAACGACGATATTCACCCCCTCCCCAATCGACGGCACCGATTCTACATATAGTACTTGCAGTGACAATGCAATGGAGTGAGAAAGTAGCTACCAGAAAATGTTGATAAAAACACACAAGGACAAGATCATTTTGAAGAAAATTTCAAGCTTACTTTGAATGAGCCAAGCATATCATTCTCCACGTCTGCGTTTTCATTAACTGATTGCATGTCAGAACGATCAAGAAGCTTCAGAATTGCATTTTCATCCCAACAATTTTTGTAGAACCTTCAGTACATTTATCCTTGTATGCATCTCCCAAACCGCCAGACCTCCTTTTATGTTTATGCTCACCATCAGGAACAGCATCAGGTTTGCTGATAGAAGCATCTCCGACATCTGGTCCATTTATACTATCAGAATTGTGGAACAGCTCTTCAGTACCCCAACAAAGAATGTCTCCACTTCCTTCTGTGATCCTGACTTGTTCACAAATAGTTGATCTAACATCAATTTCTTTTTAGCAAGTTGCAAAATGCGCTCCTCCACACTAGCACGCACAACAAGCCTGTAAACCAGAAGTCTATTTGATTGTCCTATTCTGTGTGCTCTATTCATAGCTTGTATATATATATCTGCATGTGGATTAAAATCAGAATCATATATAATAACCGTATCTGCAGTAGCCAAGTTGATTCCAAGGCCACAAGAACGCATGGACAACAAAAAAACAAATCGTGACTTGTCTTCATTGAAACGAGCAATAGCTGCCTGGCGATTTGCAACTGATAATGTACCATCCACCCTTTCAAATGTTTTAGGGCCAAACTCTATAGCTACGTAATCCTCTAGAATATCAAGTAGTTTTGTCATCTGAGAAAATATAAGAACTCGGTGCCTGCGAATGCAATAAGGTTAGCTTTGCAGATGCCGTGATGCGCATTTCATGCAGAAACTCCACTGAACCAGATTCAGGTTCAGTTCCTGGAATAAGATAAGGATGATTGCAGACCTTCCTGAGCTGCATTTCTGTATTTAGCAATGAATGTTATGCACCACCTTTTCCTGCACTTCTTAGTACCTGGTAATTCTTTGTCAACATGGCACGATAATATTCAGACTGAATCAACGTTAGCTCAACAGGCACCATCCGCTCAGTCTATGGAGGAATATTCAGCAAAGCATCTCTTTTGAGTCTTCGATGCACATGAGGTGTAACAAGTTTTTTCAATTCCTCCACCTTTTCTGCTGTTGTAAGATCATTGAACTTTTCCTCAAATGTTGACAAAGAAGGGAATGAAACAGGTTGCAGAAAGTTCAGTAAGTTATACATCTCCCCTATGTTATTCTGCAATGGAGTTCCAGTCAATAATACACAGCGCTGAAAAGAAAAATGTATTAAGTAAACCAAAAAGTTTACTACTAGAATTCCTTAGCCGATGACCCTCATCAACTATAAGAACTTCCCAAGGGACCACCACGAAGATGAGAAGTGTCAGTAAGCACCATCTTATAGGTAGTCAATAAAACATGGAATTTGTATGACTTGGTTAATTTATCAGATTTGCTAGGATCACTAACATGCCAATCATATTGTCGTATAACTGTTCTTGCCTTTGCACATCCATGATACTCAAACAACATTCAGATGTGACGTCCACAGTGAAAACTCAGCCGTCCACCAAAAAAGAAATATATAGTTATGTATTTGGAAAGATCAACTAAGTCAAGATGCTCCTTAAATTGGAGTGAGCCCCCGGGGTTATGGTGCAGCGGTAGGGTCACTAGTGGTTAACTCAGGCATTCGCGGTTCGATCCCCAACTACAGCGTATTTTGCAAGAATTTTTCCTTCAAATGGGGGCCGCGAATCCTGAGACGCTGAGCTTCTAGACTGTCCATCGCAAGCGCTTTCCGATTTACCCTGGTGACCGAACAAGTCACCCCAAGTTCAATTTATCTGCTGTCTAGTTCATCATTTTTTTCCCCCTTAAATTGGAGTGAGGTGGTCAAGCAAAGTAGAGCAAGTAAACTAATTGAACCGAGATTGATTCAACACAAATCCATTATATTACCTAACACATCATATATTTGTAGTGTAGTTTCACAAATCTGGCATCTAATTCTTGTTAAAATGTATAAATACCTTTCTTTTAGAAAAATCAAATTATTTTTTTTAATAAAATAAATTCAAACAAATAAATCAGCCCATTATCATGTCAAGAGCCTATATAAAGCCTTGAATGCTTACCTAGGCCTTCTTGAATCTTATATCCACTATAAAGTGAGTTTTTAATATGCTAACATACCAGAATTGATCACTATAATAATTCAATTTTATCAATCTATCTGTATACATATATTTACAATCTCACTTTGTAGTGGATTCACAACTTATAATTAAAGACACATCAACGACGGCAAGAACTAAGTATCTATGGTTTGAATTTCAATTACGACGTAATAATACTATAGGGTGTTTTCTTCATTGTAATGGAAAATTTAATGATCGATATGTGAGGCTGAATCGTCCACCTTCAAAATTAATCGGACCAAAAGCACAATTAGATTATTAAAAGAACATTACTAAATGGCCATCGATGGAGAACTTAAAAAATAATAATTTGAACTCTATCTAAACTTGTAATACTGTACTAGTAGTGAATGCACTTTCATTCTTGCTCAACTCCAACATTGAACGTTGCAATTCATCAAGTCACTTTTAAGTGCAACATGACCCTTTCTCGGAGCACATTTTCTTCTATCGAGTGCTAACAATCAAAGTTGATGATCCACCCTACATCGGCCGGTCCTTGCTCCACAAAGATCATAGATGGGGGCCATTAATCTACATGATAATTTTTTATAAGTAGTATGACATGATTATGTTACGAAAGACACCACATCCCATTCATCACATTTTAGGGCCAATTATGAAGCAAAGAGTAATATGGAAGAATCAATCATGGTTCGGACAAATTTGATCAATTGTATATATAAAAGTTGTCTGGGATATTATTTTTCACAAATAACTACCTATAAATTCAATATAGAAAAAGAGATGTTTGCTTTGACAAATTTCTAAACATCAAGGGCCGCTCTGAGTAATTGGTCATGCATTTGTTTCCATCCCTTTGCCAATCACGAACCACCGCCTTTGTATTGGCCATATCTGCGGGTCCCATTTTCTATCTCGAATATGGTTCGGCATATGGGTCCGCAAAATCTTAATTAAGTGACGAACTCATTTAATTGGAAATTTTAATTTAATTTATTTTTTTTTAAAAAATCTGGATTATTTTAATTTTTTCAATTCGAAATTTATTATAAAATTCAGAATTAAATTCTTAGTCGGACGTAGTCGACTACTAATTCAAGTTTACGATAGTTCCTGTGAATATCTACAATAAATTTAAAAATAGCAATCGAACGTTGATATATAGAACGGATTCAATAAATAATGTTTTTAATTAAATTTGATTAATTTGATCGTTTAAAGTAATTAATTTTATATCGATTTAATTATTTATGATGAATTTCGATAATACTCGTCACGGCTTGGAAGTCGAGCTACTAACCAGATGGCTGTCACGTGCGGCGGCCGGGGCCCAGTTCTATCGGCCAATGAAAATAAATCCATGCCTCACGCTCCGGCGTTTTTTCCGCGACAAGCAAACCCTTTTCCCAGTGTCACGGGCTCTCTGTCCCACTGAGTCAACGGTCCGACACCGAGTTGGCTTTTGGACGGACCCACGACGTCAATGCAATCAAACCGTTACGACTGTGTTCGCTGCCTCATGTGAGACAGCAGATCCTACGTCGAACGGTGGCTCCAGCCGTAAACAAAATAAAATATACAATAAATAAATAATGAGAAAAATTCACTGAAGCCAAAAGGTATCACCATCCATGGGCGGACTCAGCTTTCACAACAAATTCCGGCAGCTTTAATTATGGAACACTTAATATAAAATTATTTTAACTTCATCACATTATTTTAAATTAATTAAAATCATTTTAATTATAGTAATTACTTATTATTTTTAGACATTATAATAATTATAGGGTAGTTTTTACAGATGGAAAGCTCCTTTAATTATTTTTTTAAAAATATAATTTTGGATGCCCTTTTAATTTTTTACCCTATAATATACCTTGCCTTGCTCCTTCCTCCTCCTCCCTGTGTCAGTGCAACCAGTTGAGTATTGTTACTGGATGCCGGACATCTTTTGCTCTCTTCTCTCATGCTGAAAAAAAAATGGAGCTCCTGACGTGAACTGAACTCAGCAGACTCATCACCAACCTCTTCCTCTTTCCTCTCTTTCAACACAAAGTATATGCTTTCACCAGTTCTTACTGTCTTGCTAGTCTTATTTTTGAATCTTTTCCCTTTTCCCCATGTTCTTCTTGATAGTGATGATGCCATTGCTAGCGATTGCTTAGGTTGTTTCTTGTAGTGATAAAGGTGACGTGCTTGGATATTGGGAACCTTATTTGGTTCTTCCTAGTAATGTGGAGTCCTAAATTGGTCTCCTTCATGTTTGGAGCTTACCTTAGGCCGTTTCTTCTTTTAGGCTGCTTCTTGTGCTCAAAAGGTAACGAGCATGGATTTTGGGAAGCATGATTGGTTTTTCGGAGAGCAATGAGGAGCCCTAAATTAGTCCTCTACCTGTTTCCAGGTTAGTTTAGGCTGTTTCTTGTAGTGAAAATGTGCCATGGATGGATTTGGGCAACCACGTTTGTTCTTCTCAGAAAATGAGGAACCCTAAAATAAGCTTCCTACCTTTTTGCGCTTAGTTTGTGCAGATCTTGATAGTTCCAAGAAGAGTGTTTTTCCCCTTAATTTAATCTCTTCCTGCTACAAGTTTTCATGGGTGCTAATGGTTGCATGATCCAAGCTTGTTTTGAGTAATTTGTAAATGTAATCTCTAGTAGGAACTAATCTTCATAATGTTATTAGAGGTAAAAGTCGAATGCATACTGTGAAGTATCGCATTTAAGTGAAAAGAAATCCTTGCTAAGTTAACTATAATTTGTCATTTGTAGGACGCTTCACCATGAGAAGAAAACCCTAGAGATGGGAATGCTTGAGTTTACACCTCCAACCTTTGTTCTTGAATGTTGAGTCAAAATATAGGAGACTTAACTTTCGTTGCTGGCTAGAGTGTACTTAAGGTATTCAATTCATCATCATGTTCAAACTATTTACGATCGAGTACATGAATCTTATACTCTTCACTTACCGGTGCTATGTGCTTTTATGAACTTGTTAGGATCATGGATAACAAGGCATGGCTTTGGAAGAAAAAGTCTTCTTTAAAGAACATTGAGGTAATCACCAATAGTTGTATGAGTGTCTATATTCCCTTATTTGTTCCCCGTGGTATCATATTTTAACGCGTTATCGATTGAACAAGAGGAGGCACATTAATTGCTACTAGTGGTGTGATCGTTTACAATTTTTTTTTCAGAAAGAGAGGGTTTTAGATTTAGAGAGATCCCTTGAAGAGTTAAAGAAGAAACTATCATCAGTTTGTGTCGAGTCCAATTCTAAAGATGATCTTTTGGCAAAGCAATCAAAAGTGTCCGATGAGGCAATTGCAGGTTTGTCATTTACACTAACTTCACATAACTATGTATTATTTGTTTTTAGATTTTTACAAATGTACCTTTGTCTATTGTTCAGGATGGCAAAAAGCCGAAGCCGAAGCCCTTTCTTTAAAGCAACAACTGGATGATGCTTTACTACAGAAGAGAACCGCCGAACAAAGAGTAAAAGAGTGCTTGCAACAGCTACATGTTGCTAAAGAAGATCAACAGTTCATTGTCAACAATGCTGCCTTGAAAATATCAAGAGAACAGGAGAAGATTGGATCGTTAGAGCAGAGGTTAGTCGATACAAATCAGAAGCTCACTGAGTCGGTTGTCCAAAATGGCAACCTGAATAGAATCATAGAGGCCAAAGAACATATGCTCAAAGAATTAAGTGAGTCTAAATCCAATCAAGAAGCAAAACTCATGGAAGTGATGAGTAGACTTGATTCATCCGATAAGCTCATTGCGTATCTAAGGTATGAAGTGTGCATGCTTCAAAAAGAGATTGAGATTCGTAACGAGGAGAGGGAATACAATCAACGATCAGTCACTGCTGCTCATAGGCAACACCTCGAGAACATTAAGAAGATTGCTAAGCTAGAAACAGAGTGCCAAAGATTGCGTATCATGGTCAGGAAGAGACTTCCGGGGCCAACAGCTTTAGCTAAAATGCGAATCGAGGTTGAAGCTTTAGAAACAAGAAAGAAAAGGTTCACTTCCACAAACGAGGATTTCCATATGAAGGATATGATTTTAGATGACTGCTATGATTTATCTAGCAAGGGTGCTGTTTCTCTTGTTGATCGACTACGTACCACCCAAGGCGAAAACAAGATTCTCAAAGAATCATTGACCAAGAAAAACAATGAGCTTCAGGGATCACAAATCATGTTTGCACAAACTGCATCAAAGCTGTCACAGGTCGAGAAACAACTCGAAGAATTATCCAAAAGAGAAGCTTCCTCCGAGCTAGCAAGTGGAAGCAGCCCTGTGCCATATGATCTTCCACTTTCATCGATTTCAGAGCATGGTGCCGGCGATGATAATGTCAGCTGCAATGAATCATGGGCTTCGGCTTTAATTTCTGAACTAGAACACTTCAAAAGTGGAAAACCAAGCACTTCAGAGTATAGTTTGATGGATGATTCTATCAAAATGGAGAAACCGGCAACAGTTTCTGGAGATAATAATTCATGTGTGACGACTAGAGGCTCTCGTGCTGGACTTGATTTATCGGAAGCAACAGGTAGGGAAATTGTTCCTATTAGGGAATTGACGAACAAAAGTCGAATCAGGTGGTCACAATATGAGAACCAACCCTGCTGGCTTCAGGATGTTATGAGAGTCATCCTAGAAAAGCATCATATCTCGCAAAAAAGTTTCAGTGCCATTCTCAAAGATGTTAGAGTTGCTCTTGGTGACGTGAATTATACTAGTGAGGGAACTTATTTCGATAGCAAAAGTAGTAGCCAACTATCTCCTTCAAACTTTGAAGAATCAGTTTGCAAACTTATTGAATTGGTTGAGGGAATCAGAAATGGTTTAGATGCGCCATCTGAAGATGGAGAAGCTGATTCTGTAGAGCAAAATTCTCCGGCGAACGCATATTTGGAGGAGATGCTGAAAACATCAAATGCTAAGAATGAAACATTGATGGTTCGACTTCAAGAGTTGGAAGCTAATGTCTCTGATTTACAGCTACAACTAGCAGCTGCAAAAGAGTCCAAGGGACATATCGAAGACGAGATCATAAACCAAAAACTGATTAGTGAAGATCTTGGAACACAGCTTTCGGCTATGAAGGCTGAACTGAAGGAGGCACACGGAAAGTTCTTGTCCCTTGAAGTTGAACTCGAAGAGAAAAACAATTGCTGTGAGGAATTAGAGGCAACATGTCTTGACTTGCAGCTTCAGATTGAAAGGCGAGTACTATTTTCCATTTTCGAGCTTTATTCTGAACAAAATCTTGTAATAAAATGCCTTCTGTAATGTTCATTTCAGTGCTTGGCCAAAGGAAACTCCGAAGCTTGTCTTGCAGCAAGAGGAAAAGCGAATCGAGGCTGTGAGTATATTATCATTCATTCTGCTATCAAATTGCTTTCTGGCTACATATTGTTCTATGATCATGCAGGATTGCGACATAGCTACAGCTTCAGCAAAGCTTGCTGCTTGTCAGGAAACAATCGTAAACTTGGGAAAGCAGTTGAAAGTACTGGCATCACCACGAGATGCGCCTCTATTCGACAAGGTCATATCCAGTCCTGCCACTGTGAAATCGAAACGCCGGCTTCAGTTAGTTGATCATATGAGAGCGTCAGAGGATCAGACAGAACCTGAATCTCCAAACACAAAAGAGATCATATGCACTGAAGTGGCCAAGGCAGCCACAGCTTATGGTTCAGTAAGTATCATGGATCTGTCACCAGAGAAGTCTCAAAAAGGAGTGCTTACGGTTGCGCCGAAGAAACAAAAAGGAAGGGGTGGGTTTCTGAGAAAGCTTATACTGCGACGAAAGAGCAAGGTGTAACAAACAGCCTTGTCATTGCGCTCGAGTTGAGTTTCTTAACAAGATGAGAAGTTTTTCTTTTTTGGTTGCAAGTGGAGCTCTTGTAGATGTTAATAAGAGCAAGCATTTCGATGTAGAGTTGATGATTTAATTGTAGAATGTTTGATGGGGTGTGTCTTCTGTGTGAAGGCTAGAGAATGTCGAGTTGAATGTGAGTGTGATCCAAGATTTATATTTGGACATGGAAAAGAAGTGAAGTGGAATGAAGGGAAAGGAAACTAGAGTGGAGAAGAAAAACACAGCTCTATGGTGTTGTTGGTTAGCTATGGAATAGTTATTACTGGCATTCAAATAGAGCCAATTCGATTGGTCTAAGGCTCATTTTCCCTCTAGTCCATTGGACTAGATTGGCCTATCAAAGCAACTATATAAATTCTAAGGTCTGATAATATTGAATTGACCAATCATATTTATCAATCTAGTCAATTAAAATTAGAAATTTATTTAAAATACAACCAACTAGGGGTGAATAAAAATTTGAACAAACCAAATAAATTGATTGGTTCGATTATTTTGATATTTCATTTTTTTTTTCAAAAAATTAATTTTTTAAGTTAATTTGGTTCAATTTAAGTTTTTTTTTAAATTTTAAATTGAATAAATTGAAATAAAAAAATCGAACTAGTAAATCTCTCATGATTCGATCATGTTAAAAAAAATTGATTTCGATTTCAATTAAATCTAACGTTGTTAAAAAAATTGTAGTCAATTCAATTTCAAACCAAACTAATAGATATTTTATGGATTTGATTTATTCAATTTTAATTAAAAAATTGATTGGTTTAGCTAATTTGAAAAATAATGATTTATTCATTTTTTTTTTCTGAATCAACAAAATCGATCAAATAAAAATGGTGATTAGAAATGGATATCATTGCTATGTTAAGTAGAGAAATTAAAATGTTTTCTTCTAGGTAGTCTGTATAAATTGCTGCTATTGTTCTTTTTAATACTTAACTCCACTCTGATTAATTTATTCAAATTGAACCGATTCTATTTAAAATTTTATCTACAATAGTTCATGTAACCACATATTTTGTGGCCTTAACTCGAAGGGTGAAAGAGTTAAACTCAATATTTGGAATGACAAACAATCTAGGAAATTAACAAAGAGTATAGATGGCCTTGGGTGATGTTATTATTGCACTAGGAAGGGGAAAAAAAAGACCATGTACCATTTTGAAACTCCAAATTCACTTATCTATTGCAAGTACAGATGTTTTCCCATGATTTCACATGTTTCCTTAGTCCTTTGCAAATCCTTTTAATCAAATTTCTTAGGATGCTATATATTTAAGAATTTAATCTTAGATTTACAAATGTTTTATTACTCGAATGACTAATTTGAATTATGTAGCAGCCTTATCTCAGTAGAGAAGTTAAGACATTGATGTTCATCAACATCTCACCCCAAGAATCTTCATTTGGGGAATCCTTGAGCTCACGTCCGTTTGCTAAAAGGCGTAGTCATGCAAGATTGAGATTCCTCGACAGAATGCCCACGCGCAAGGGTTCCTTCATCACAACTAGACATAACCACTTGAGTTTGATAAACATAAACATTTTTTGAATTTGTGACAAAATGCTCTTGTCACGCCCCCAGAGGCCCGTGCTCGCTCGGGAATCGGGCAACACCTCCCTTGTACGACGGACTATCTGAAACTCATACATACATCATATCAACCATAACAATATAGCTCAGCCACACTCGGCTGACGTTCACTCCAACACAACCACGCAGTTAAATAATATAATGACAAACAATAAACATAATAAATATAATCTCTATAGCTAAGCGCAGCAAACCGAAATCCTGTGGAAATAAATAAATACATGTTCGAAGGAAAACCCATATACCATCCAAAACGATAATAAAACCAAAATCGACACTAATACTATAAAACTATCACAAAAGTACGAAAACCAATAATAATACTCAAACCGGGAGACTAGCAGTTGGATCCTCTCCTGGCGGCACGAGACATAGCTATCGACTACCTAAAACAAAAAGAAGAACAAGGGGTGGTGAGTTCCGGATGGAACTCTGCGGCTATAAGAACAGATAAATGCATGGTATATAAAAGGGTAAAACAAGCATAAAGACAACAAAGAGTATACAGTCTCCGGAGTAAAGAGCATAAACAAAATGCGTCTATGCAAGTAAAACATACCTGAAAACCATGTAACAAATAGGGGCAAAATCAGAAATCTCCTCTAACACCTCCATAAACAGCTAATACTGCTGAATATATCCAGATCATATAATAAAATGCAAATCATAATCGTATATGCATGTCAATCAAATGTAATAATCATAGCTCAAACAAATGTAGCAAACACAAGCAAATGCACAATGCACAATATGCACATGATGTCATGACCTGCACTGTACACACACCAACCACCGCTATATTGGGTAGGTTGAGTGGACAAGATACAAGTGCACAATACCTGTGGCTATGCAAACATACCACAATAATTGTGGCCCTGATATGAAAAACCCCAAAGCACCTGTGGGGACTCCTAACACCTGTGGTGTATCAACTGTTTGCATACAACTCTAACTGAGTGTGGCACAACAGAAAAATATACCCGACGACCCGTCTCAACTACAAGGGAGCCCATGGTCGTCGGCCTGAATGTCACGATGCATGTCACTAATATACATAACCTCAATCAGATCCAATACATGAAATCAATACGATACGAAAAACACAAATAACATCAAAGTAATTATAAACATACGAAGAACACCATCGATACCAAGGTAAATAAACATGTACTAATCTACTGGGTAGGGTTATCTAATGTCGACCAAATCCTAGATAGGTCAAATGATTATTCTATAGTACACGCATACACACGGTACTCTTTAGATCAGAAGCCAAAAGATGAGACTGTATAACTAAACAATTTAAATTACTACTCAAAGGTCAAGCAAGAATAAGTGTCAAGCAGGAAAACAAGGCAAATAGATTTAAGGTAAAACAACCTACATAGATAATCAAATAACCATGTCATTGATACAGGACGTTGATTTAGACTCGTTTCGGGTGATCGTGAGGTTACTTGGATACGTTCTACAATAAAGGCGAGTACTTCTCCCTTGATTCTTGTAGTTTCGTTTTCCTTAAATGCCACTAAATTGTCACGCCCCCAAAGGCCTGTGCTCGCTCAAAAATCGGGCAGCACCTCTCCTGTACGGCGACCAATTTGAAACTCATACATACATCATATCAACCATAACAATCTCTAAGAAAATGCAGCTAAATCAGACCGATCTCACCTGCGCTAGCGCACCTCTAGTGGAAGGAACTGGCGATGGTAGAGCAGAGCAGATGGCGCTCCGATCGGTCGGGAAAACGAGCAAGAATAGGAGAAGAGTATTCTTGATCCCCCTTGCGTTAACCTCTTCCTTTCCGACGATTCTGATTGTGGCCGGAGGTGAGAAACGGAGAACCGCGATGAACTCCCCCTCCCCGCACGACGGTGTCCACAACGTCGAAAACTCCCTGAGGTGAAACCTTGTCGTCGCCTCGCACTCGTACGGAGAAGAAGACGACGCCACCGGCTTGCTCTCACGAAGCTGGAACCCACAAAGGAGATATGCGCTCGATCGGTCGAAGAATGGGGTGGCAGGGAATCGGAGCTCCGCGTGCGCGAAGGGGAAAAGAAAGAGTCGATGAGGAACTTAGGGCACGGGAATATTTAAAGGAGAATATTTTTAATAATAATAATAATAATAATAATAAATATATATATATATATATATATATTAGGAAATAAATTTTTTCTCAATTAATTCGTAACTAACCTGTTATGTGCCTAATTAATCCTGCAAACCTTTCCAAAAATCTAAGAAAATTATTCTAAACTTTTTCCTCTGATTATTTTCAATTTTTAACTCTTATTTATGGTGATTATATATATATTTATATATTTACCTAAATATATTTGATATATTATTTTATATACTTATTTATTATTATTATTTAATCGTATTTTACCGCTCTAATTTGCAATAGTGAGCATCTTATTTCACTCAAACTCATTGTTAATAAACTATAACATTCAAAAACTCATTGTTTTTGGTATTTTGCTCTGTGGCCTCCAACAAGGACTCTTGTAGAGACGATTCGGTATGATTAATCGGTATCAAAATCTCATGTCATACCGAAAACTTCGGTATATTGAAAAATCATATCAATATCATATTGAAATTTTGATGTGCCAAAACATCGATATACTGATTTTCAATATAGTATAAAATTTATATCATTTACATTCAAATTTCGATATCGGCATGACCCATGGATGGAATAATGATTCATTTGAATTTCTATGTTTGATATCGGCATTACCAATCGCAATTCATTCCACATAAGATAGAAAACTACAAATAGAAGAAACCTCACCGAAACTAGCAGCCCCAATCACTGCGATCGACACCTCAAACGACCAAATGCCTCCGTCCTTGCTTCCACACAAGCGATCCCTGATCCTGACGAGGCTCACCGAACGGAGGAGGAAGAAAGACAAGGGCCTTGCGCTTGATTGCGACCCGTTGGAGGAAGCCACAACGAATAGTTTTAAGGGATAGCATTTTGCATTTAAGCCCTTGCATTTCAGAATTTCCAAGCCAAGCCCCCCTTCTTTAGGGCTTTATTCAATTTAACCCTTAACTTACGATATTTTACACATTCTACCTGTCGTTTCACCCATATTCTTAGTAACCGTTATCTCCTCGTTATTTCCTTGCTAGTTTTTTGGGATGACGATGATGTTTTTCATATCAGAGTGTCATTTCTAAGGGTTTCGGCTCGGGAGTCTGAGTCGGGGGCCTCGACTCGGGGGTCCGAGTGGGGAGTCTGTCTTGCGAGTTTTAGCCGGGAGTCCAAGTTGAGAGAGTAGGGGGCCCGACTTAGGAACATGAGTCGGATCGAGAGCCCGAGTTGGATATTTCACCAAGTCTCATCACCATTCGCTAAGTCCAATTAGTCGGACTCTTCAGGTCTCCTTCGACTAAACTAATGAACCAAGTAGGAATCCATGTCAACATGTCAGAATTAACAAGGGCGCCGAGTTGGGAGAAGGGTGGCTGCATTGGTAGCCGAGGCCCAACTCGGGCTCCTGACCCAACTCAACTCATTAAAACAAGCGTGGGCTGCAATTAAAGCGAGGATCCGTTAAACGATCTCAAATCGAAAGCAGACGGCTGACACGTGACCCTATGTACTAGTTCTCATCACCATTTGTTAAGTCAAGTTAGTTAAACTCTTCAAACCTCCTTCGACTAGACTAAATGGGGAGATTATTGATGTCAGGATTAGATTAGCTAAACCAAGTAGGAATCCATGTCAACAAGTCAGAATTAACAAGAGCACCCAGTTGAGAGAAAGTCACGTCGTGTTGGCAACTCAGTCCCAACTCGAGCTCTCGATCCGACTCATGTTCCCAAGTTAGGCCCTCGACTCAGGCTCTCAACTTGGACTCTCGACTCGAACCCACAAGACAGACTCCTGACTCGAACCCCCCGAGTCGAGGCCCCCGATTCGAGCTCTCGAGTCGGATCCCTTAGAAATGACAATCTGATTTGGAAAACATAACCATCACCCTAAAAAACTAGCAAGGAGATAATGAGGAGATAATGGTTACTAAGAACGTGGGCGAAACGACAGGGAGAACGTGACCCCATAAGAAACGCTCTCCTTTACTCATTTAATACACAACTCGTTAACAATCACTAGTGTTCTAAGTGCTTGTGGGAATTTAGCCTTCACTAACCTAGGCGAACAGATCCATGTCTTCACCTTTAAATTGGGATATGATCTGGAACTCTTTGTTGGCAATGCTTTAATAACAATGTACTTCAAGTGTGGCTCTGCTGCAAATTCGTTTAGGATCTTTGATGAGATGGTTGATTGTGACATTGTTACATGGAATTCAGTGCTCGCTGGATGCTCACAAAATGGTCTTGGAAGGGAAGCAATTGAAATACACAGGTGATGTTAGAAATGCATGCTCCAAAAGAGGAGGAGGTGAACAAAGAAAATATTATTGGCAAGATTTAGAGAAGTTTGTACTACTTACTGTGAGCAAAGAACATCGTGGAGAAACTAAACCTGCAAAACATAGTTTTACGTAAGCCTCATGATAAATATTTCATACTGATGATATTATGACATTCACTGACCAAAATATTGTCACAAGTTGTTGTCTTGGCAATCCACGAAATTCAATATTTGAACGATGCTCGAGAATCCAAATTACCGTTCCCACGAAAAGGAAGAAAGCCCCAGTGACACACCACATTTGTACAGAAAATGTTTTAGGAAAAACCAAGGACTCGATGATCTCTCTTTGACTGGTACAACAATGACGATGCCAGATTCAATATATGGCTGTGTAAAGTTGACGATCCTTGTCCTGCTCGTCACAATTGATATGTCGCCAACAGCTGCATCAAAGTACTAAAGAGCATAGTCGATAAGTTGCATGATTTATCAAAGTACTAAAGAGCTCGTCGCAAAGGAGATATGCCCTCGATCGGTGGCAGGGAGTCGGAGCTCCGCGTGCGCGAAGGGGAAAAGAGAGAGTCGGCGAGGAACTTAGGGCACGGGAATATTTAAAGGAGAAGATTTTTTTTAATTATAATAATAATAATATATATATATATTAAGAAATAAACTTTTTCTCAGTTAATTTGTAACTAACCTGTTATGTGCCCAATTAATCCTGCAAACCTTTCTAAAAATCTAAGAAAATTATTCTAAACTTTTTCCTCTGATTATTTCTAATTTTTAACTCTTATTTAGGGTGATTATATATATATATATATATATATATATATATATATATATATATATATATTTATATATTTACCTAAATATATTTAGATATATTATTTTATTTTATATACTTATTTATTATTATTATTTAATCGTATTTTACGGCTCTAATTTGCAATAGTGAGCATCTTATTTCACTCAAACTCTTTGTTAATAAACTATAACATTCAAAAACTCATTATTTTTGGTATTTTGCTCTGTGGCCTCCAACAAGGACTCTTGTAGAGACGATTCGGTATGATTAATCGGTATCAAAATCTCATGCCATACCGAAAACTTCGGTATATTGAAAAATCATATCAATATCATATTGAAATTTTGATATGCATGCCGAAACTTCGATATACTGATTTTCAATATAGTATAAAATTTATATCGTTTACATTCAAATTTCGATATCGGCATGACCCATGTATGAAATAATGTTTCATTTGAATTTCTATATTTGATTTGGGAGAATGTTGAGTAATGGACAAGGACTAAATCTCATCGTATAAAATATTCTTATATGAATTATTTTTTCAACAAGTTTCTTTCAAGACTTACCTAGCTTGTTATGTTCCATGATCATAAACCATCACATATCTACCTATTGACATATAAGTGTCACGCCCTCAGAGGCACATGCTTACTCGAAAATCAGACAGCATCTCCCTTGTACGGCGGACAAATTGAGACATATAATACATCACATCTCATCATATAAGATGACTCTCTCTTGTACGGCGGACAAATTGAGACATATAATACATCTCATCTCATCATATAAGATGACTCAACCATCAAAACTGAAAATAAAATACACATCCACGCAGTTTATATCAATAAAATTGATAAACATAAACTAATCTTAAACATTTCAAACTGTTAATGTCTTTTAAACGAAATAAAACTAACGGAAAGTCTGAATACAAAAAAAAAAACTCCAACATGAATCCAAAATAAACATACCTCTAATACGAGAATATCGGACCAATAAAGACATATCCAGTCTATGAAATAAATGTGAAAAAATAATGAAATTGCAGAAATAAGTACTACGGTAGTAAAACCAAATACAGAAACAAACTTAACACCAGGGAATTGGCAAATGGATCCTCTCCTGGCTCCAAGAAATGCAACTACCGGCTATCTGAAATAAAAAGAAGAAGCAGGGGTGGTGAGTCCGGGCGGACTCAGCGGGTATATGAATAGACAATAGTATGACAAAATCAAGCTGTAATAAGTAGAGAAAACAACAGGTACAGTCTCTAAGGGATATAAGAGTACCTAAACCTATAAAACATCTGTAAAACAACATGGTATAAAGCCGAATAACAACTAAGCATGTACGAAAAATCACATAATATCACAATATCAAAACATACATGCATGTCAACCAAATGCAGCAAACATAGCTCATATAAATGCAACAACCACAAAAAAATACATAAATACAATCAATGCATATGATGCAATGACATGTGTCACCCCTGACGCCAGTCATGCCGCCAACACATCACATCTGTGTGACCGAGTGGGTAGGGCTGTGACAACTGTACGCACTCCAACGGATACCCCTAATACACGTTGTAACGACCCGGCCCTCGACCCCTTTGGCGACCAAATCCCATTTGGCAGCCCTTTCTGTGACCCTTATGTCGTCGACCGTCGACCGTACCGTTACTCACAAGGACTTTCCACCCCTGGCCAATGGATTTTTGCCTTCCCCAGGATTCGAACTCTATACATCTAAGCTTAAGTACTAGAGTTTATGAATCTTAATAACCAATTGACCCTTTTTATTGTAACGACCCGGCCCCTTGACCCCTTTGGCGACCAAATCCCATTTAGCAGCCCGTTCTGCGACTCCTCGTGTCGTCGACCCACTACACCAAAATAGGTGTTTTGCGACAGTTCATTATGTGGTTTGCAGCGGTTCAAACTGCCGCTATTAACCATTTGCAGTGGTTCTGAAACCGCCGCTATCCGTAGTGTCGCCAGCCATTTTGCGGCGGTTTTGAGCAACCGCTGGTACAACCGCCGCGAATTATTTTGCGACGGTTTGGGTGGCGGTTAAACTGCCGCAAATCACTTGACTAAAATGTCACGCTAAAAGTTTAACAACGGTTTGGAAACCGCCACAAATGGTGAAGGATGATAGTTAATAGCGGCGGTTACAAACCGCCGCAAATGTTGATTAACAATGACGGTTTCAAACCGCCGCAAATGGTTAATACTGACGGTTTATGTAGCCATAAATTTTTACCGCCACAAATTTTATTATCATTAAATTGCTAAAAGTATTGCGACGATTTGTGAAACCGCCGTTATTAGTTAACATTATGCTCAACCAATTTGTGCAATTTGAAATCATCACAACTAATTTAATTCAAAAGGTATTAAGAACAAACCAATACATCAAATGCAAGTTTATCTTGCTAATGTCTAAGCAAATACAAATCCTTAACATAAAAAAATCTTAACAACAGTAGACTTGTAATCTAAAGAAAAAAAGACTAAGGGTTGGAAGATGATGATGGTCCTTCAATTTAGGGTTCATGACTAGCCTCGGAAAAGCACCTTGCTTCTAATGGTGAGCCTATGTCTGTTGCCTGAAATTAGATAAAACGTCAATATTAGAAGTTTGATCCTGTAAAAAATATTATATGAAACAAAACTTAATTGCAAGAAAAGACATTGCTATCGATCCATCAAATTATAGATTAGACATAAGAAAACCGAAATATAAACATATTACTTAAGGAGTGAAGTAAAAGAAAATATTTAATTACAGTGAAGTTATCATGCAGTGAAGTGAAAAGAAAACAAAATAAAATAAAACATTTAACATTTTATCAAGTAATTATGGCTCGCTATAAAAACCACAACCCCGACAGCATAGGCATCACAATAACATTTACCTAGGTATCAATTGATGATCAGTATGCTGCATTGCGACCATGTTAACCTATACTGGTAGCACAAAATAATAAATAGAATTTCAGGAAAAGAGAGATACTTATAAGACAACATAATCGCCTATCACTAGAAAATATGTTCTATGTAAATGAGGATCATGCAAGTCATCATTTACTTTTCTATCTTAGACCATCTGAAAATGGATTATGTTTTCATTCATAGCCAACACTCTAGGGAACAACAATTCAGATTAAAATATTTTGAGTGCTAAAAGAAAAACAAAGGCCTTTTACATTACCTTGCAATGCTCTGGTGCCGAATACATTCTCTGAGCATTAGTCCATAATGTAAAGTCATATTCATGTCTTCATACCTTTATGCACAATATGAGATATACATTAAAAAAAATCATAACATAGATCTAGTTGGAGTAAATGTAGATGCATTTTTTAAATTAGTAGAACAAGGAGAAAAATCCTAAATCTAAAAAGGATAAGGCATCACAACAAAATTAAAAGGAAGGTTGAAAGATAGGCATAGATCAAAACAAGATTTTATATTTCACTTAATACTATTGTAAAAAAATATGTGAATTTTTCTTAATTTTCTTTGACGTTGTAAAGTCATAATAAACACGAAATGAAATATAATCTTAATTCCTCTAATGTCACGAAATCATTGCAATTTCATAAAACTTGTTTTCATGCCTCTGGATATAGATACATAGTTTCTTCCTTATTTTATAGTACAATGACTCAAATTGGGTCCCTAATGTTGGGAAATGCCAAAATAAAGCTCCTTTTTGGTAAAATGCATAAATCAAGCTCCTTCCACTTTTCCAGGCCAAAATACCCTCAACTATTTCACCAAACAGAATTTAAAGTTTGGTGAAATAGCTTGACTGAAAAATAAATTGAAAAGAAACATATTTAAAAAAAGGGCAAATGTCCATTTAATATTATAGGTAAATATGTTTTCTAGTTTTAAAACTGAAAAACACAATTACTTAAGGAGTTATTGTGATGCCTATGCTGTCGGGAATTAGCATTTAAAGCTTGGTTTCCAAGATCTCCTATTCATTCTTAGTGGATGGACTAATGTGAACTGTAGGTGCGCTCTGGATAGAAATTTGAGATGCTTTCTCAAGTATAGGTGCGCTCTGTGTCGAATGACACCTAGGAGGATGTCTTTTTTTTTTCTAGGCATATCTGAAATTGTTTTTACAAAATACAGATTGTGCAAAATACAGATATTATAATTTCACACACATATACATATATAATGATAACATGAATAGGACATGAAAACACATGTAGCATGAAAACTATTTTATAACAAAAAATAGTACATAAATTACTATTTTATCTTCATGGACAAGTGGAAAATTAAATTACAGAATCAAACACATAAACTATCTTACAGATTAGTGAGGTAAGATAGATTCTGCAGATTAGTGAGAAAATGTGACTCAGTGCGGTGATGCCAAAAATTGTGGTTTAAAACTATATTGCATCATTAGTGGGCCACTCATGCCTATGAGTGAAGCTGAAAAGGAATCTATTGCAACAAATCATATGCCACTCAACCCTAGTGATTGAAAATGATGGTACATATGAGCTGATCCAAACAAAAAAACTATAATGCATACAAGTTGACTGAAATGGGCTTAAGATAGAATTTAGCAAAACTAGTAATTGAGGCATACAAGTTGAATGCTCAGAAACGTCATCAGTCACATTGATTTTCCAGTTCTTCAACAAAAACTGAAGCTATGTCAATCATATTTCAAACAGGAAATAGATTTTCCATAAGAATCATAAATTACCGAAACAAAATTATCACGATAAGAGGTTTGGAAACTTCAATGATGAGGCGAACGGAAATGATGATATGGCGAAACAGAGGGAGAGGGAGAGGGATACCTTCAATGATGCTGTGTGTGAGCCGTGACACCGAGATGGCAATAGTGTGTGAGGAAGGGAGAACGACGAACGACGAACGGTGAGGCGAACGGTGAGGAGGGTGTGTGACGACCGGCGAATGGCGAAAGGCGACGTCGAACGGTGAGGGCGAGCACGGGCGAAGGCAGCGAACGGCAAGGCGAAGGCAGGGACGGCGTTTAGGGCAAGCACACGGTTTTCCACTCCTTAAATAGTATAGATTAATAACAAAAAAATATTAACAAATAAGTATTATACTTTATAATTTAGAACGTTAACAAAAAAATGAAAAAAATTATTAACAAAATAAATAAATAAATAAAAATTATTTTTATTTTCGAATTTTATATATTTTTAATAGCTAATAATTTTTTTTTAAAAAATAAATACTTTAGTGCAACATTTAAAATACAAATTAATTCTATAAATTTTTGCGACAGTTTACAAAACCGCCACCATACGGTAAGTTTTTGCGACGGTTTCATAAAATAGTCACTGCATGTTAACATCAGATGTGACCGCCACATAAATCACTGATAGACTATAATAATTTAGCGACGGTTAACATGAAACCGTCGCTAAATTCTATTATTTTGCAGCAGTTGCCAAACCGCCGCAAACACCGTCGTAAAATACATATTTTGCGGTGGTTTTGTAAATCGCCGCAAAACAACCGTCGCGAAACTAACTTTTTGGTGTAGTGACCGTCGACCGTGCTGACTCATAAGGCCTTTCCAGCCTTAGCCAGTGGATTTTTGTCTTCCCCATGATTCAAACTCTAGACCTCCAAGCTTAAGTACTAGAGTTTATGAATCCTGGTAATCAATTGAGCCAGTGTAACGACCCGACCCCTCGGTGGCGGCCAAATCCCATTTGGCGGTCACTTTTCCGACTCCTCATGTCGTCGACCGTCGACCGTGCCGTTACTCACAAGGAGCCCTTGGCCAGTGGATTTTTGCCTTCCCAGGATTCGAACTCTAGATCTCCAAGCTTAAGTACTAGAGTTTATGAATCTTGGTAACCAATTGAGCCCAGGAGAAAACAAAAATCCTGGTAACCTCAACTGGTTACTAGGATTCATAAACACTAGTACTTAAGCTTGGAGGTCTAGAGTTCGAATCCTGGGGAAGGTAAAATTCCACTGGCCAGGGATGGAATGTACTTAAACTTGGGGGTCTAGAGTTCGAATCCTGGGGAAGTCAAAAATCCACTGGACAGGGGTGGAAAGTCCTTGTGAGTAACGACATGGTCGATGGTCGGCGACATAAGGGTCACAGACGGGGCCACCCTTTTTATTGTAACGACCCCGGCCCCTCGGCCCCTTTGGCGGCCAAATCCCATTTGGCGACCCCTTCTGCGACCCTTATGTTATTGACTGTCGACCGTCAACCGTGTCGTTACTCATAAGGACTTTCCACCCTTGGCCAGTGGATTTTTGCCTTCCTCAGGATTCGAACTCTAGACCTCCAAGCTTAAGTACTAGAGTTTATGAATCCTGGTAACCAATTTGGTCGCCAAAGGGGCCGAGAGGCCGGGTGCTCAATTGGTTATCAGGATTCATAAACTCTGATACTTAAGCTTGGAAGTCTAGAGTTCGAATTTTGGGGAAGGCAAAAATCTACTGATTAAGGGTGGAAAGTCATTGTGAGTAACGGCACGGTCGACGGCCGACGACATAAGGGTCACAGAAGGGGCCTCCAAATGGGATTTGGCCGCTAAAAGGGCCAAGGAGCCAGGTCATTACAGGATTATTCCAACTACCCTCCTAATTTATGAATTTTTCCATTTGAACCCTTAAAATTTCGATATTGAACAATAAATCGTTAAGTGCAGGCTTTGCTTGTTGCTAACATAAACATTTCTTTTGTGTGATGGAATACTAAATGACTAACTATTCATGTGTAATTTTTTTTATGAATCAATATACACATTGGCGGAGACGAGGGGGTGTGAGGGTGTGGAAGCACTCCCTTGTTCCCCCTTGTTTCCAAAAATTACACCTATAATACTATTTTTATATTAACAAATAAGAGTCATAATCATGATTTTTTAAGTTTTATTAATTTTTTTACAAAATTGTCATAAAAAACCAAGCTGAACCTCCTTTTTGAATCAACAATTTCGCACCTCCTTTTTGTATTGCGATTTCGCTACACGGCGATACCTCCTCCTTATCATCGATCTCTCAAACCAAAAATTCTAATTCTCAAGTCATTTGCAAAAATCGCAAGACCTCCTCCTTATCAACTCTTCAAACCAAAAACCCTATTCCGTCTACTTCGGCATGCCAACGCGACACCGACGACGGCAACAATCCAGGAGGAAGAAGGAGAGCAGATTGTGTTGTTTGCTAAGTGTTGCCGTCAGTGAATAAGGTTTGCTTTCTTTATTTGCTTGCTTGATTACTCATAGCTTTATTGTGAGGTTGAAAGACTTCATCTAAAGATTTGATTTTCTTGGTCCACAGAATTAATATAGCATGAGTTTTATTGTTCTTTAGAATCATCTCAGTTTCTGTTTGAAGGTAGAAAATTGACGGGCTGAATCCCTTGCAGGTAACAAAAAAATCTAGTTTTTTTTTTTTTTTTGCTTATTGTTGATATTTATGAAATGGAAGGATCGATAATGCTTGATAATTATGAGGATTTCAGTTGCTACAAAGTTTTGCCATAGTGTGAACATTAGTGTATGCTTGTCATTGATTAGTATCGTGTATTAGATTGAGTTCTCACAGAGTAACAAACACAAAACCTTTTTCGAATTTCTGACAAACTGCTCTAATTTGCAATAGTGAGCATCTTATTTCAATCAAACTCATTGTTAATGAACTATAACATTCCAAAACTCATTATTTCCGATATTTGGCTCTATGACCTCCAACAAAGAATCTTGTAGAAATAGTTCGGTATGATTAATCAGTATCAAAATCTCGTACCATACCGAAAACTTCGATATATATAAAAAAATCATATCAATACCATATCGAAATTTTGATATACCAACACTTCGATATATTGATTTTTAATATGGTATAAATTTTATATCGTTTACATTCAAATTTTGATATCGGTATGACCCATGGATGAAATAATATTTCATTTGAATTTATATGTTTGATTTGGGAGAATGTTGAGTAATGGACCTTATATAACCTTATATGAATTATTTTTTCAACATGTCTACCTTTCAATTTTCATGACTTAACTAGCTTGTTATGTTCCGTGATCGTTTAATGGGTTTAATTTTTAATGACAATTATAGTATATTATTAATTCATGTATTAGCTCATAGACTTAATCCTTAAGTTTGTTCTAACTCTTTCCATCCACTATGTTTGATCAACACTCGTTAGATAGATTAATGCAATCAGAATGAGACAATTGATTCGAGTCAATTGCGAGGGTGACAAAGCTAATAGGCAAAGGGGAATAGCCAAATGATTTATTATTATTATTAAAAAAAAGTGACTCTTATATTCTTAAATCAATTTTCAACATCATCTTCTTTATCTTATATAATCTTTTACGGTTAACAACATAAATGATTTTTATCGACTACATGAATGTTTTTTTTTTTCAATTTTTTCTTTCATATTTTGCCCTTATGCAATTTTATCTCGCATTCTTGTACGGTTGGTTTAGCATGATTGAAGTTCAAAATGAAGTGTGATTTGTTAAATTTTTTGTGCAGTAAATGAAATATTCAATAGAATTCTTAGTTGACACACCACAATTCTTGTCTCTCACAACAATCAAACTCTAAAATGCAGTAATGTCATCAACTCCTCCAATGTGCTTTGTATATATAAACTTCATGGACTATATGAAGTTAGGATATCCGAGCTATGGATGATCCCGCGAGACATGTCGACTCCACGACGGCATGTTGTTTCTTGAATCTTGGCTTCTTGGTGCATCAATCCACTTTGTGTGCTTTTCCTGAACAGGCTCTAGTCTCCATCTGAATGCAAAAGAAGCAAGGCCTAAGCTTCCGAAAAATTCAATTGAGAATCGAAACTCGAATCCTAAAGCTTTTTTAGTTGACAATCAAGAATGATGAGAAAACATCTTCAAGAGTTCCTGAAACCTTCAGTCTTGATGCCACAGACAGGCACTGAAAAATGCATGATCATGAAACCAACAGCCACCATGGTTTTGTTTTGTTTGTTGGTGTCATAGTCAAAAGTAGTGGAATCCAAGGGCAAGAAGACTAGGAAAAGGTGTTATGATGGTGTCTGCAGAAGACATGACCACCAATGGTATGAACTTGTGGGATAGATGAGAGATCGACTAATTAAAAAATTTATATAAATTATATTTTAATATTTTAGAAATAAATTATATATTTTAAAAAAAAAATAAAATTTGCATTTAGGTTGAGGAATATCAATGCCACAAACTTGATAGGGTTTTAAGTTTTAGTGGAGTTGAGAAGTAGAAGAAAGGCGTTTGTGAGCTTTACCCTGTTGGGAAGTTGCTGTCATGGCGGGCCTCGGCGCGGAGCCACCAGAGCAGCACCTTCTTCCCGCAATTGCCGAGCGGCTCGACGAAGGAGGCGTCGTCGAGAAGGGCCAGCGGGCTGTCGACGTCTTCACCCTCCTTGCCCACGTCGTCGAGATCCCGCACCCAAGTGGGCTTCCCGCCGGCCACGTCCTTCCACAACAACCTCGAGTTCAGGACGAACCCGGCCCACTCCATCTTCGCCGGGGAGACGGTCTTGCCGGCGCCGATGAAGGCGGCGCCGGTGTTGGGAAGGGGGTTGTAGGTGTGCCATCCGACCAAGTGGCCGGAGGAGTTGCAAGCCGGGCCTTGGATTGGAACCGGGGAGTCGTTGTTATTGTAGGCCTCGTCGGCCGGCGATTGGCCGGTGTGGATGAGGATTCCCATGGAGACGGCGCTCATCCACTTCACCTTCTGTGCCTCGTCGAAAAGCTCCGGGCTGTGCACGTTACTGTCGTCGGCAAACACCACGATCCCGTCCATTCTCCGGTCCCTCACCACTCTGTTCCATGAAAATTTCGAACAAAGATCCAATTACGAAAGAAGATTTGATTTTGATCGGTAGAAGAAGGAAACGTACGTCGAACCTGAGGGCGTGCAGGCGCATGCGGGACTCGGCGAGGCGCCGGAAGCGCGAGTCTTCGGGCATGGGATCCGGAAAGGGGATCCGGAGGAAGGGGAGGCCGGAGCGGGCGAGGAACTCGGCGGTATCGTTTGAGGGGCGAGCGGTG
Organism: Boesenbergia rotunda; assembly: GCA_024364735.1. Lineage (NCBI taxonomy): Eukaryota > Viridiplantae > Streptophyta > Magnoliopsida > Zingiberales > Zingiberaceae > Boesenbergia > Boesenbergia rotunda. The sequence continues at coordinate 34,167 of JAGFNQ010002624.1, read as the reverse complement.
GCGGGGGCAGCAGCCTCGACGACGACCCAGGTGAGGGGGAAGGGGACGAGGAGGAGGGAGTGGAGGAGGCCGGTGAGGTGGAGCATTTGGCAGGTGCGGACGTAGGTGGGCGTGACGACGATGATCGGCCGCCGGGTACTGCCGGCTTCGCCGCCGTACTGCGCGCGCTGCTCCCGCTGCACGCGCTCGATGATCCAGTGCACCCGCATCGTCTCCTCCGCGTCCGGATACGCCCACTGCCGGACGCGGATCCCGTGGCGCCCCACCCCCACACGGCTCCGAGTCGCATGCGTCGGCGGTGGCGGCGGCGGCGGCGGGGGAGAAGCGAGCGAGAGGGCAACCATCTCGGTGGTGGTGGTCGTGGTCGTGGTCGTTGTGGTGGTTGTCATGGCGGTGGCCGAAACGGAGTTGAAAATAGAAGCAGTAGTGGTGGTCGTGGTGGAGGAAGGCGAGTATAAGAGGAGGAAGAAGGCGAGACGAGAGACTCGGAAGCCGAGGACGAGGCTGATGACGCAGCAGACGCCATGGAGCAGGATCCAGAAGACAGGGGAGGGGGAGCGAAGGAGGCTATTGGGCGGGGAAGCCACTCCGCCAGAATAATCCTGATGCCGGCGTCGGTTGGCCTGGTTATGGAGCAAAGATAACTTCATCTCCTCCTTCCTTCTTTCTTGACTCTGCTTCTCGATTGTCTAATCGAAGAAGAAGAAGGAGGAGGAGGAGGAGGAGCTAAACAGTGAGGTGAACAATGATGATTGGTGAAAACGAGATGAGGAAGCAGAGGAGGAGGTTGGTGGTGGGGGTGGAGTAGTGCGTAAGGATGGCGGAGGAGGGAGGGAGGAAGGAAGGAGGATGCTTTGGCTGCAAGGGAAGGGAAGGGAGGTAATTGAGATGTGATGGCACTGGAAAAGGAGGAGAATGGGAAGGGAATTTGGATGGTGAAAGAGCAGCAAAAAGGACTGGTTCTTTATTGGCAGGAGACAGGGAGGGAGGTGTGGGGAAGAAGAAGTTGTATTTACTTGAGTGGATTGTCAATGATATCAAAGAATAATTGTGTAATTTTGTCAATAAAATTAACATCTTATTTGATAAGGGTTCATTTTCCATTCACTTTGTTAAGAAAATTAATTTCCAACATTATATGTACGTCTAAAGTAAAAAAAAAAAACCCTGAGATTATAATAGAGTGGCTTAAATCTTTCAAACCAACTAATTGTATATTTAATATTCGAATCCTAATCGTGACGAACTGTAAAGATTTTTTTTCCCTGTAACAAGATGAATCTGAGAATGTTGATGGTACCCGGATTAATTCGGAAGAGCTGGATAGATGGATCAAAAAAATCCTCGAACTTGGTGTACTGATTAAGATGTAACGGGGATTTTTATCGGGTCGCGGTTCGATTCTCTATTGGGACAAGTGTCAATGTTGAATTTAGTAAAAAATTTGATGATAAAAGACGATTTCCTCATCTCACATCTTCGCCAATCTATCTCAATACTAATATGGAAGAGGTAACTCAAAAAACTACTAAATAGAGAAGAGTATAGGGAGATCATTAATATCTGATATCTAATTAAACAAAATATATATATATATATATATATATAAGAAATTTTTTTTCTTAAATCTATCAAGTATTTTTGTATTATTTATGTTAAAAGTAAGTTGTATAGATATTTAATATATTTTTTTAATTATATATATATATATGATGTTAATTTTAATATGTTTTGTTAAATGATTATATTTAAATAGAAATAAAAAAATTTATTAGTATGAATGATTATATTTAAATAGAAATAAAAAAATTTATTAGTACAAAAGATATATAATTCTTTAATGGTTATAAATATTAGATATATGATAAGTATAAGTACAAAGATATAGAATCTGACCTAAATGACTCATTGGCATTTTAAGCCGGGGTAGAAATTGAAAATCTGGATTATCAATGATAACCATATATGAGAGTGAAAATGACTATACCACCCTTCCGTGTGCATTCTTAATCTCTTATCCATAGGGTTGAATGATAAATACTAGAGCTTTAGTAAGCCCATGCTAAATACTTAATCAATGGATCCTTGTTGAGATAGTTAGGTCGCATATGCATTGACACCATTCGTGAATCGCCTCCTTCATTATGGTTAATTCATTTAATTTTCAACATTTTTGTGCAAAGCAAGAAGAATAAATGTGTCTCCACATGATGAATTAATGGTTAATGTGTAGGTATTGCCACCAAGAGGTCTGGAAGTCAAATTCTGACAAAGTCAGTATGCCCATCCTCTCCACGCGTTAGCCACAACATCCGGGCTAGTAGCTCCCATGATTTACCTCTTTCATGTTGGCCCTGGGACGGGTTGATAGAGACACTGGGAGCGAACAATTCGCCTTTTTGCCACCAAAAAGACCAAAAATGTGAGTGGCAAAAAATGACTATATAATACCTTTCATCTGGTAAGTTTTAGTAACTTAATGCCGAGTTCTTGTCCTTGTTCTAGTACTCTTCAATCTTGCTTGCCTAACGGATCTTCATTATCAATTTTTTTTAATAATTCAGTATATGAATTTCGTGCGAAACTACTTTTCTCTTAATTACTATCAAATAAATTCAGAGGACAATTTATGTATTTATTTGTGAGCCAAAAAGCTAGGTGTATATGCATGGACACTATTTGTAAATCATTATTATTTGTAATCTAGGTGTTTAAGAAAATTTCTCCTTTAATTTTCAATATTATGTTTTTATGTAAAGTAAGAAAAAAAGTGAGAGATCAAAAATATTTGTAATCTTATGTGTATTTTTTTTATAGTCTAAATATTTAATTTATTAAATCGATCAATTCTAAGATTTACTTGTTCAATTTCATAAAAATTTCTTACCGACCACCAAATAAATTTGAAAGTACGAATGACTCATCAATCAACGTTTGAGACTTCTCTTCCCAACGGAGAAAATAATCTTTTGTGTTCTCCTTCACAAGGCTGAATGTCAAATACTCTAAATTTTAGCAACACTATGTTAAATACTCTTTGTCATTTATCTGTTAGTAGGGGAGATAGTTAGGTGGCACGTGCATCGATACCATTCTTAAAATTGTCTTGCTCATTATCATTAATTATCCACTTAATTATAACAAAGAGAGTTAGGTTCATCATTACCATTAACCCACTTAATTATAACAAAGAGAGTTAGGTTATGGATTAGTGACGTTTTGAATTATATATAAATCCTTATCGATCAACTATATATCATTACCGTCCTTTAATTTTATGCCTTTTTCCATGGCAAATGCAAAAAGTAAATACAAATAGATGAACACATCAGTATATTATAATTAATTCACACGCGTAGCTAGGTGCATATCGGGTAAAAATCAAGACGTTCCAAATTAAGAAAAATTAACATGAGATCATCATTCTTAAAATAAAGGAAAAATCAAATGGACTTCCTTTCATGGTCCACTAATGTAATTTACATATCTATGTAATAGTACAATATTATATATTTTAATCTAATTTTTTATGAATTTATTTTTCGACTCTACGTGATCTCATATCAATAAAATATTTTCCATCTTATAATTTCACGATTTTTTAATATATTTTCAATGTAAAATTTGATTGTAATTCCAAGAATCCTCCCATCAAATTAGAGATCATCAATTCCAATCAAAACCACTACTCTCTAATGTGTTTGGTCGCACACCTTATGTGAAATACCAGGAGCACCACCTACTTCGATAGCTTATCATGGATTTTTACTAGAAACCCCTACTATTATCCTCATGGTCTAGACTCTCCCACCTCCTTTGTCAAGGTTCTCAATATGATTCCATCTTGACTATGATTATGAAACTATTTGTTGGTGTTAGTGATATGAGAGAAGTGTCCTAAGGCAATCGCCTTATGATGTAAACATTTATATTAATAAATGATAATTCACTATTTGAGTATACATGTTTTGTGTATTTGATTGGGATCTTGA
>JAGFNQ010002624.1:0-26810 GCA_024364735.1 Boesenbergia rotunda | reverse complement strand
CAAGCTCTGCAATGAACTTCCGGATCCAAACAACCTCTTTTGCCGCCTCAGACGCAGCAATATACTTGACCTCTGTTGTAGAATCTGCGACTGTGTCCTGCTTCGAACTCTTCCAGCTCACAGCGCCACCATTTAGGCAAAACACATACACTGACTGCGATCTAAAATCATCTCTGTCTGTTTGGAAGCTTGCGTCACTGTAACCCTTTACAGCTAGCTCCTCAGTGCCTCCAAATATCAAGAAATATTCTTTCATCTTTCGCAAGTACTTAAGAATATTCTTGACAGCTGTCTAGTGACTTTCACCTGGATCTGACTGGTACCTGCTCGTCATGTTCAAAGCATACGAGACATCTGGTCGAGTACAAAGCATGGCGTACATGATAGACCCTATAGCGGATGCATAAGGGATTTGATCCATACGGTCTCTCTCCTCCTTAGAAGAGGGACCTTGAGTCTTCGAAAGACTCACACCATGTGACATTGGCAGAAATCCCTTTTTGGAATTATGCATGGCAAAACGATTAAGCACCTTGTCAATATATGTACTCTGACTTAAGCCAAGCAATCTCTTAGATCTATCTCTATAGATCTTGATGCCTAGGATATAGGCTGCTTCACCTAAGTCTTTCATTGAGAAACAATTCTCTAGCCACGTCTTCACAGACTGTAGTGAAGGGATATCATTCCTAATGAGGAGTATGACATCTACATACAAGATCAGGAAGATAAATGTGCTCCCACTAACCCTCTTGTAGACACAGAGTTCATCTTCATTCTTGATGAAACCAAACGCTTTGATTGCATCATCGAATCGAAGATTCCAGCTTCGAGAAGCTTGCTTTAGCCCATAAATGGACCTTTGCAATTTACATACCTTTCCAGCATGCTCTGGATCTACAAAACCCTCAGGTTGTGTCATGTACACATCCTCGAGTAAATTCCCATTTAGGAATGCGGTTTTGACATCCATCTGCTTGATCTCGTAGTCATGGTAAGCTGCAATAGCAAGCATGATCCGAATAGACTTAAGCATCGCCACTGGTGAAAAGGTTTCATTATAGTCGATACCATAAATTTGTTTGAAACCTTTAGCTACCAATCGCGCTTTATAGGTATGCATGCGTCCATCCATGTCAGTCTTTCTTCTAAAGACCCACTTACACCCAATGGGTTTAATCCCCTCAGGTGGATCAACCAAAGTCCATACTTAATTAGTGTACATGGATTCCATTTCGGATTTCATGGCCTCTAGCCATTTCTCAGAATCTGGGCTCATCACAGCTTCTTGATAGGATGTAGGCTCATTCAACTCAATAAGCGTAACGTCATCATGGTCAGACAAGAGAAATGAGTATCTCTCAGGCTGACGATGTATCATATCAGATCTGCGAAGAGGTTGGTCTACTTGAATAGCTTGTTGTTCCACAACTTCTTGTGCAACAATCTCATGATCCACAACATCTTGTGGTGCCTGTTCAATGTCCATTAAGGCCTCAGTACTATCTGCATCTTGAACTTCTTCAAGATGGATTTTACTCCCACTAGTTCTTCTAGAAATAAACTCTTTTTCTAGAAAACACCATTTCTAGTGACAAACACTTTGCCTTGTGTGGGATTTTAAAAGTAATATCCCTTCGTTTCCTTGGGATATCCTACAAAATAGCACTTATCAGATATGGGTCCTAGTTTATCTGAGACTTGACATCGAACGTAAGTCTCACAACCCCAAATCTTCATAAAAGACATCGTGGGACTCTTCCCAGTCCATATCGTATATGGTGTCTTTGTGACGGCCTTTGATGGAACTCGGTTAAGTGTGAAAAGAGCCGTCTCTAGAGCGAATCCCCAGAAGGAAGTAGGAAGATCTGTCTGACTCATCATTGATCGTACCATATCTAATAGAGTACGATTTCTCCGCTCAGACACACCATTCCATTGTGGTGTTCCAGGTGGAGTGAGTTGGGATATGATCCCACACTCTGCTAGATGGTCACGAAACTCTTGGCTAAGGTATTCACCACCTCAATCTGATCGAAGCATCTTAATACTCTTGCTAAGTTGGTTTTGTACATCACTTTTGAATTCTTTGAACTTTTCAAAGGATTCCGACTTGTGTTTCATGAGATACACATAGACGTATCTACTGACATCATCAGTGAAAGTGATGAAGTACTGATAGCCTCCTCTAGCTGCGTCATTGAAAGGTCCACATATATCAGTATGTATGAGTCCTAACAAGTCTGTCGCTCTTTCGCCGTGTCCACTAAATGGAGTCTTGGTCATCTTGCCTAAAAGACAAGATTCACATGTCTCATATGATTCAAAATCAAATGAGTCCAGTAATCCATCCTTATGGAGCTGGGATATACGACTCTCATTTATATGTCCCAAGCGACAATGCCAAAGATACATTTGGTTCACATCATTGGATTTGAACCGTTTGGTATTTATGTTATAGATTGGGTTTTCTAGGTCTAGAACATAGAGTCCATTCACAAGTGGTGCATTACAATAGAACATGTCATTTAATATTATGGAACAACATTTGTCCTTTATGATAAATGAAAAGTCTTTCTTGTCCAAACAAGATACTGAAATTATGTTCTTAGTCAATGCAGGTACATAAAAGCACTCCTCTAGTTCTAAGATAAGCTCAGTGGGCAAAGACAAGGAATAAGTTCCTACTATTATGGCAGCAACTCTTGGTCCATTGCCTACTCGTAGGTAGGGGTGTCAATTCGGGTGGGTCGGGTCGGGTTCGGGTCGGGTTGGGAAAAAAATTTTTTTTAACTCCCAACCCGAACCCGACCCGAACCCGATTTCAACCCGAAACCCCCAAACCCGAACCCGAACCCGAACCCGAACCCGACCAACCCGACCCGACCCGAATAACCCGAAAAAACTGATTCAAAACGTCTTTTTTCGCCATTTTCCCTATAATTCTTCACTTTTATCTCAATACTTCATCATGATCATACTATATTGATATTAATATACATAAAAATATCTTAATTTTCAAAATAAAATTTGATTTAACCCCAAAAAATCCACAAAATATTAAATTTCGGGTCAACACGAACCCGACCCGACCCGACCCGAACCCAACCCGAAATTTTTACAACCCGAACCCCCCAACCCGAACCCGACCCGAACCCGAAAATTTTCAACCCGAACCCGATTTTTTTCGGGTCGATTCGGGTTGGGTCGTCGGGTCGTGTTGATTTTTGACACCCCTACTCGTAGGTCCACTTCGCCCTTCATCAATGATCTAGCTCTTTGAAAGCCCTGCACATTAGTACAAATGTGAGACGCGCATCCAGTATCTAATACCCAAGAAGAAGAGATAGATAGATTGACTTCTATAACAAAAATACCTGAAGCAAAAGTCTTACTTCTTTTCTTCTTTACTTCCTCCAGGTAATGTTTATAGTTCCTCTTCCAATGTCCGGTCTCACCACAGTGGAAGCAGGTTCCTTCCTTAGGCACCTTATCTTTAGCCTTGGATGTAGTAGAGTTGGCCTTGCCTTTGGCTTGGGTCTTACCCTTGCCTTTAGGCTTCCATTTGCCTTTGCCCTTTTGTACCATCAGTACATTACTGGTTTTGGTTTTTTGAGATTAGGTTCAACAGTTCTTAACATGCTGAGCATCTCAGGCAAAAGCTTGTCAATTTCATTCATGTTATAATTCATGACAAATTGATTGTACCCTTCTGGCAACGATTGCAAGATAAGGTCCGTAGCCAATTCTTGGCTCAGTGGAAATCCTAGTCTTTCAAGGTTCTTGGCATACCCAATCATCTTGAGTATGTGAGTTCCTACAGGAGTTCCTTCTTGCATGCAAATAGGGCTTTAGACACCTCAAACCATCTCATGTGCATTCATGTTCTCATGTTGCTTCTGAAGCTCAGAGTTCATGGTGGCAAGCATAAGGCATGATACATCAAGTGCATCATTCTGATGCTTTTTGTAAGCATCCTTTTCGGCACGAATAGCGGTAGCGGCGGGTGCTTCTGGAAGAGATTGCTCTAGGACGTACAATTTTCGTTCTTGTTCGAGGACTATCCTCAAGTTTCTGTACCAGTCCAGGAAATTAGCTCCGTTGAGCTTATCCTTCTCAAGGACGGATCGCAGAGAGAGAATATTTGACGTGTTAGATGACATGGTGATCTACAACAGTAAAATTATGTAGAAATAAATATCATATCTAATTCATTTAATTAGGCTTTTAATTAAATGACACTCCCACTGAATCGTAGAGCTTTGGTTGGGGCTAGTCATGGATGTAGGCAAACTCAATTTACCAACACTACTAGCTCCAAACCAAATAGCAATCATTATTCATGTGGGAAAAGATCCATATTATACTTCATCTTGAGTTAGCTTTGGCTAATCGCCCAAGACTTGGTATAATTAGGTAGGTAACATTTTACCAATTACATCTCATGCAACTCTTTGAAACCAAGGGTCAAGATCCACATTACACATCATCTTGAGTTAGCTTTGGCTAACCGCCCAAGACATGGAATAATTGTTCTCTTACCCAATTTTCCTAACTTTTAGGATATGCCTCCAAGTTTCTCAATCTAATTGAGGGGACTTAGTTCAGTCTCACCCAAAGTTTGATAGCGGGACATCACAATTATCCTCTCGCACTCTACCAAGATAAATTGCGTTGCTTTGCTTTGGCAAACCCAACAACAAATGATCGAGATAGTTTATGAGTACCAAACTTTGGTAGGCATATTGAGTTGACTTAATTAAGATAAACATCTAAGCATGCATCACATGCACACACATAGCATATATCAACATATAATCAAGAAAACGTGACATGGTTATGGCCCATATACTACGATCTTCTCATCCAATGAGAAGATCGATGGTTAACCTAGGGATAACATCTTCTCCAAGTGCATCCTTCGGTCATCGTGTATGGTCGGCATCCTTCTTGTAACTTCATTCTTCAATGGACACTCCACTGCTCCTTTTGTGTATTACAATGTAGGAAAACTCGAGTTACATTCGAGTCTAAATCTACTTTTTACAACTAGGAAAAATAGAGACAAGGCACGACACACAAGCCTATTATGAATTACAACATGCACACACACACATACATCCAAACACATTGGGGTTAAGGTCATATCAATGCACCATGTCATTAATCATATACAATAGATTTAGGACATCAATTTTTATTATGATTGTAAAAATGCTCATGAGCCGAAACCATAGGTTATAAAATTTGTCGAGTACATTAGCATCATAGCACACTTTCATATTTCATATGATAATGCTATAGACTTTTAGTTTGATCAACACAAACTTTTGTATCTCGACAAATGCTCATACATTATACAATCTATAATAAAATTATATCCTACTTTTATATCACATATAAAAGTTTTCTAAACTTTGTACGATCTTTCGCAAGTGGCTCAGATACCATTGTAGGGATCTATAGGTAAAAATATTTAAAATCACAGCGGAAATAAGATCCCTCGAGCGATCCATCCGAAAGAAAAACTCATACAAAGTGATCTACAATTTCTATCTTATAGGAATACCTTTGTCGCGTGTCCTTCGCTTATCCCGCTAGTCCTTTGTTTTGCCGGATCTCTTGCACGTTCAAGTTTCCGTGCCTCTATGCGTATCCACACGAACACGATCTACGCCTCGGAGAGAAACCACCTTAGTTGTGCTAGCAACTTGGGATAGTTCACAAAGCACAAGAATCTCTACTAGGGAGTTATGGACAAGGAGGATGAAAGAAGAGAAAGAGAGATGCACCCTCTAGCCTTTGACAAGGGGGGTATTTATACTCATCTAATGAATACCAAGGGTCTATGTCCCTTGAGCTCCTCTCATCTTAATGCTAATAAAACCTAATGAATACCAAGCCTCTTAGTATTCCTTGAGACTCTTAATATTCTATTCATCTAATGAATAGAATGTCTCTTAGCCATCCTCTTAAATAATATTTATTAAACCCTTTAATGAATATTATCCATAATTAAGTGGTTGAGTCTAATCTAGATGAGTCTAACTCAAATTAGACTCAATCCCATAATCTAATTGGATTCACTTGAGTCTAACTCAATTAATCCAATTCGAATCAAATCTTAGTCAAACCAAGATCAATTAATCTCCGAAGCATCGTGTCCTTAGTGTGTGACCCAATAGGTTCTCGTAACGTTGACAATGTGTCTAAACCACTTTAGACACATAAGCAATGAGCGGCATCTAGCAATGCATCATTGCTACCCAAGTAACAAGAAAAGTCGAGATCCGACTAATCCTCCGTGACTATGATAATGTATGACTTTGTCCTTCTATCCTCGATATCTAGATTGACCAATAAGGCATAGACCGTGTCATCCTCAGTCAATCTTGTGTTTCTTGATCACCGAGTAGACTCACTCAAATAAATGAGCTCAATATCTCATATTGACTTATTTGAGCATGACCATGCGTTTTAGTAGTCTTACTCGATCAAGGGGCCCACACATATCACTCCTGTCATATGGGAGGGATAGATCCCATCTACATCACTCACATCCCTCCGTATAATTCATTACATACCCAGTGATTGCCTTTATAGTCCACCCTGTTACGGGTGACGTTTGACGATACCAAAGTGCATAACCCCTTATGTAGGAAACCGTAGTGACTTCAGGTCTAAGGACTATTTATACTAATAGCCACATGAGAAAGTTTATGACACTCATATGATAATCTATGAAACTTTCTTATGGCGGGTCATTCAGTACACATTCTCCAATGTATACTCATGTGTCAACTTGATATCACATATCCATGACTTGTGAGTTCAAGTCATCAGTTGACCTACATGCTAGTCTCCATGTATTAATATTGTCCTTGGATATTAATACTTGACTAGGAATGGTTTCGAGTAGTGTTCTCTACTTCATCTCACTATCGATTCAACCAATCGATATGATGTAGATAAGAACCTACTACCCAAGGATATTATTATACTTAGTTATTTGGCACAAATACAAAGTAAGTATAATAACAAATCATGCCTTTATTAATTATAGAATATGATACAAAATGTCCCTAGTCAATCATCACATAATTAGCTCTAGGGCTCCTACTAACACTTCTTCCCTTCCTCTCTTCTTTCTCTTCTCCCTCTTGGCCGAAACCCTTTTGGGTTCTTGGTTGTCTTGTGAACTACCTCAAGTTGCTAGCACAACTAAGGTAGTTCTTCCCGAAGTTGAGAGATCGTGTCCATGTGGATACGCATCGAGGCACGGACGCTTGAACGTGCAAGAGAGATCCGGCGACACTTGGAAGAGCGGTATAACATAAGGGCACGCTCCAATGGTATACATTGTAGATAGATCTATTAGATAGATGAACTTCGTACGAGTTTTCTTTCGCATGGATCGCTCGAGGGATCTTGTTTCCGCTGCGTTTTGTGTTTATGTCACCGGGAGATCCCAACAGTTTGTTAACTTGTGTTTCCTTGATTCGTTCGACTAAAGGTGACTAATCCACCTAGGACAATAGTAAGCACTCTAACTTCCTGACTAGTAATAGCTTCTACCTTCTGAGGCTTCACGGAAATGTCTTTGCTAGGATCCACATATTTAAGAAATCCCATAGAGGATAACCAAAGTGTGCATTTGCAAAACTTCGTATATAGATGCTCTCTCTTCGAGATATCTCCAAAACTATACTGATATATTGCTTATACTTCTACTCCAATCATATACAGATTAGGATATCTCCAAAACTATAACAAACCGATCCAACTACTCTAGGATCACCCGATTCATTAACCCATGATAGCAGCAGGAGCATCAGTAAACTCAAATGGCATCATGAACTCATAATGCCTCTACCATTTACGAAATATTGTCTTTTTCATATATGCATCATTTACTCTAAGCTGATGATCTTAAATCAATCTTAGAGTACATATAAGTGTCCTTTAGTAGATCAAATTGTTGGTACAGGCAGCACCTAAGTCAAACCTGGGTTTTGATAATGACAAAGGTTTCAAAAGTTAAGATATTATGTTGATCTAACATGTTCACTAAGTATACAGGAAAAGAAGCCCTAGGTACACTAGACACGAAGTCCTGGTCGAGGATGTTAGGATCGATACACCTTGCTAAAGGGGGGGTGAATAGCAAATCTCAGCTTGTTCTTCCTACGTTGTTAGTATGCGCAGCGGAAACAATAATAATAAACAATAAAAACAAAGGAACAACGCTAACAAACCGTATTTAGTTGGTATCCACCCCGGCCGGGTGACTAATCTAACAATCCGTCGGTGGATCACTCCCCGGATAACCTCTGGCTATCACGTGTCGCTCCTTGTGGGTGGAGAAACCTCACCACAACACCAACCAAAGCTCTGGACAGGACACGAAGACTACTAACTTGCCCTTAACCAAGACAAGTTTCGTCAAGAAACTTAGCCACCACGAAGTCCTCTTTAAATAGGACTCGGGGCTGATTTCTCGCTACTAGTCGACTGCCCTAAGGGCAGTCGACTGGTGCCAGCCAAATTCGACCGTTGACACTCCCAACGTTCGAATTTGCCAGCTCACCAGCCACCTACCAGTCGACTGCCCCCAGGGCAGTCGACTGGTCCCTAGCTGAAACCCTTCCCGAGTACATTCACACAGCACTCGATCCTCACGACTCGACTGACTCCTCCTCTGCAGCCTCGACTATTGCCTTCGCGCCCTCTTCATCTTCGACCCTCGTCCCTCGGATGCGCACGCAAGCCTCCAGCTTGCATCCATGCCACCCTTCACGTACGCCTCGAAGTCCGTGCCCATCAGCTCATCGTCCCTGCACTCCAAGATCCCTCAGATGCGCACACAAGCCTCCAGCTTGCCTTCATGCCATCCTTCACCGTACTGAGGCCGTCCAGTCAAGTCCATATGCGTACCTGTACAACCTGCACACTCAACATACGCATATCAAATACACAAGGGTAAACCTAACTTAAACCCTTTGCCCAAACATCAAAACCCATGGTCACACCGGATCATCTTAGGGTCGATTGCTCCAACAATCTCCCCCTTTTTGATGTTTGGCAATCCGTTTAAGTTAGGAAGGCAAGATAGTAGTAAGTAGCAAAAGAACATGCTAAATGAATGCATATGCAATGCATAACTGGATCCTATCCCAAGGCATACCACACCTAACCCTCCAAGTTAGGAATTTTACACCTAGCCCTCCAAGCTAGGATTTTCACCACCTAACCCTCCAAGTTAGGATTTTCCCACACCTAGCCCTCCAAGCTAGGATTTTCACACAAACCGGGCTTTTTAAAGCTTCTCCCAAGCTCCCCCTACATTGGACTTACAAAGGCTTTTTAAGAACCTCTCCCAGGTTCCCCTTACGCCAAGAATGGAGCAACCATGCTCCCCCTTAATCTCAGCTCACCCTAAACCTAGGGTTTCTAGCAAAGGTAAGTTTAGTTTTCCAACTTAAACCCAAACTTCTCCCCCTTTGTCATACATCAAAAAGACTCCAATAATATCCCAATTATTGGTTCTTTTAATCCCCAATGATCCTAAACATAGTGTACTAGACCCCCATACACATGTTTCTTATCACTTGGACCCAAGTCAGCTGCTGGATACCCACACCAGCCCTGACCAGTCGACTGCCCCCAGGGCAGTCGACTGATACTCTGATAATTAGTTTTCTGGCTGAATTTCAGAAACGCGCCAGAAATTCCACAAATCTCCAAAAATTCCCAAATTTCGTGGAGAACTTTGTGGTACCCATTCCTACTTGGGAAAAATACATCTACCCATGTATCCATCACCATTCCCAATTTTGATACAAAATCCAAAAATTTCAAAATGAAAATCAAGGCAACTAGGAGGCAACCTCCCCCTGTACCCATGCCTTCTCCCAATTTTCATTTGTCCCAGGTCAAGTTCTACCCAACTTAACCTCCTAGACACCACGTTGAGTCATACACAACCCAACACCCAAGTTCTTCCCCCTTTGACACTCTTGTAGCATTGCCCGAGGCAATCTTTCCCTAAGTGCCAAAAGAACTCAACAAAAGTCTAAAAACTCTAAAGTTTGCAAGCACACTTGCTAGGATATACCCTATCCTAGAAAAATATGATATCATGGAAATACCAAGTGTGCTTGACTTTTGGTACACATATACGTTTCATAAGGATTTTGCATTAAGTATCAACTTTCAAATTCGTTTCTAATTCCATGTGTTTGTCAAGTCTACCCATCATAATTCGACACATGGAATTGTCCTCAATGTTCCCTGTTTAACCTCTAAATCTTAGATACCTAGGGAAACTTATTAACCTTCCTTGATTTTCAAGATTTCCAATAAATCCTTATTAAAACATGGGATAACATTTCTTTCAAGGGATATAAGATTATAATCAAGAATTCTAATCCACAACCATATCCTACAATCCAAATTTGCAATTTCTGATTTGCCAATTTTCCCTTTTTCAATTTCAGCCTACGGACCAGTCGACTGCCCCTGGGGCAGTCGACTCCCAAAACTCACAGAATATTTCTGGGCTTGAGACCAGTCAACTGCCCATGGGGCAGTCGACTGATACCTGATTTTCAGGTTTTTCAGCCCAATTTCAGTAAAGCCTAGATAATTCTACAAATCTCCAAAAATTATGAAATTTCGTGGAGAGATTTGTGGGGCCAATGTCTACTTGGGAAAAATACGTTTCCAAACAAATGTACTCCGATCCCAAGATTGGCACGAAACTCAACTTTCTCTAAATTGTGTCATTCAAACTTATCCTAAAAGTTCTAATTTCGACTTCTCCTTAATGTATCCTCTTATCCTTGACCATAAGTTATTTCTATCACTGAGATACATGGTATTCACACATTTAACCTCAATTTCCTCGAATATAACCTTATTTTCACCATTCTCTCCCTAAAACTCCATTTAATGTGCCAAAACCTAGGACTAAGACTTAGCCAAGTCTTCCAACCCTTTTTGACACACTTCACTCAATTTCCTAGGAGAGAATCTTTTGAGATTCATTTACCATGGACCCCAAAGGCTCCTAGAACTCCCCCTTGATCTCTAGCCTAGTACCTCCCTAGGTGACTCCATCCATACTAGGCCACACCGGTGTCCACCGATGACTCTTGCCTACAAAATTACCTTTTTAACCTTGGACACCTTGTCCTTGGTTAGGTCACTCTTTTTACCCTGGATGACATCCCTTGCATCCTTGACTTTCCCTCCTTACTAAGATTGTATGTTTCCCAGCATCCTTCTTTCCATTGCCCTTGGAGGTCTTAGATCGGTATCCCAATCCCGATCTATCATAGTTGGGTTTGATGCTACCCAACACCATGTCTAAGCCCTTAGATCCAACCATGATCTTTCTAGGGCTTTTCTAAAGTATCAAGCCTTGCCTCAAGGCTTGATTTTCCCTTTCCAAATTTTAACTTTGGATCCATGTGTCCACCTTGGACATTCCTAGCTACCCTTTTCTAGGCACATTCCTTCCCTTCTTGGGATTAGTACCATGATCCTTAGTCTAAGGCCTGGTTATCATATGCATGCTTTTCTAGGTGTTGATCTACCTTGTTACCCTAGTCCTATCATTATATTTAAACCATAGTTATGCACAAGTAAGCAGTTTTCATATATCTAGCATGCATGGAGATAACCATGATTTTTGATATGCATCGAGGAATTGAAATTGAATTACATTTACCTAGGGTTAGGAATTACCTCCCTTACCCTTGGAGTTCTCCTTGATGTGAACTTCTCCTCTTCTCTCTCCTTCTCCCATCTTCTAAGATGCTCCATTTTCTTGAGCTTTCCACTCATTGGGCATCTGTGTGGTAGTGTCCTAGCTTACCACACGTAAGCATCGATCTCTCATCTTCTCTTGGGTTCTCCATTCCTACAATTTTGTTAGATTTACATGAATGGACCGAGTTTAGATTTACCTCCTTTTTACCTTCGGGCACTTGTCCTTGTAGTGCCCTTTTCGTTGCATCCAAAGCACGTGATATGATCTTTGTTCTTGCTTTGGTGGAGGTTGGAGTGGAGGTTGAAGCTTCTTCTTGTACTTGTACGGATGAGGGTCTCTCCTCCCCTCACTCTTGAACTGATTCCTATCTTCCTCTCTTAATGAGGTGAGAACCTCTCACTTCTTCTTCTTGTACCATTAACCCATTTCTGTGGACTCTTGAGATTGTGTAGGCTTCTCATGGATTTCTTTCAATTTTCTCCACAATTCATGGCATTTTGTACTCACCTACACACTCAAAATATTATTAGGTAAAGATTCAACAAGATATTAATTACCTTCTCATTTGCTTTGGATTGATCTTGTTGTTCTTGATTCCAATATCTAGGCCTAAGCCTCTTTCCGTGCTTATCCCTTGGAATCTCGAATGGCTCTTCTAGCGCAATCCTTAGCTCCCACTCCATCGTGAACCATGTCTCGATCCTCGCCCTCCAAAGATCGAAGTCTTCATGGTCGTAGGCCGGCGGATTGTAGATGTCGTCCCCAAGTGGACCTTCACCTTCCATTTCCTCTAGCGTATGCTCCCTCGGCGGTTAGTCCGATCAAGAGCGGTCCTTCGCTCTGATACCAATTGTAAGATCGTTGCCGCCCGCTAGAGGGGGGGTGAATAGCGAATCTCGGATTTTTTTTTGTACCTGCGTTGTTAGTTGCACAGCGGAAACAATAATATAAAGAACAAACAACGCTAACAAAGATTATTTACTTGGTATCCACCCCGGCCGGGTGACTAATCCAAGAATTCGTCGGTGGATCACTCCCCGGATAACCTCCGGCTAGCTCTCGTTGCTCCTTGTGGGTGGAGAAACCTCGCCACAACGCCAAGCAAACCTCTGAGCACAAAGACTACTATCTTGCCTTTAACCAAGACAAGATTCGTCAAGAAACTCAGCCACCACGACGTCCTCTTTAAATAGGACTCGGGGCTGATTTCTCGCTACCAGTCGACTGCCCCAGGGCAGTCGACTGGTGCCAGCCAAATTTGACCGTTGACACTCCAACGTTCGAATTTGCCAGCTCACCAGCCACCTACCAGTCGACTGCCCCCAGGGTAGTCGACTGGTCCCTAGCTGAAACCCTTCCCGAGTACATTCACACAACACTCGACCCTCACGACTTGACTGACTCCTCCTCCGCATCCTTGATTGTTGCCTTCGCGCCCTCTTCATCTTCGGCCCTCGTCCCTCGGATACGCACGCAAACCTCCAGTTTGCCTCCATGCCACCCTTCACGTACGCCTCGAAGTCCGCGCCCATCAGCTCATCGTCCCTGCTCTCCAAGGTCCCTCAGATGCGCACGCCAGCCTCGAGCTGGCCTCCATGCCATCCTTCACCGTACTGAGGCCGTCCAGTCAGGTCAATATGCGTAACCTGTACAACCTGCACACTCAACATACGCATATCAAATACAAGGGTAAACCTAACTTAAACCCTTTGCCTAAACATCAAAACCCATGGTCACTCCGGACCATCTTAGGGTCGATTGCTCCAACACTGATCAACCCGGAAGTCTCAGGTCGGATGGTCAAATGGACGACTGAACTGAGCGAATATGATATCCAGTACCAGCCCAGAACTGCGATCAAAGTTCAGGCCTTGGCAGATTTCCTAAGTGAACTTCATATAGAGGAAGAGGAGGAGGTCTGGAAAATATATGTGGACGGGTCAGCCACCCAGGCAGGGAGTCGCGTGGGAGTCTTATTGATGTCTCCTAAGGGAGACCCCATTCATCTGGCCGTGCGCCTAGAGTACCAGGCTACCAATAATCAGGCGGAATACGAAGCCCTCTTGGCAGGTCTTCAAGCGGCCAGACAAGTCGGGGCCACTCGGGTCATCCTATATTTTGATTCTCAGTTAGTGACTCAACAGGTGGCCGGGCGGTTCTAAGTGAATGATGAGAAGCTACAGGCTTACGTAGAGGCATATCAACAGTTACAAGAAGAATTTCAAGAAGTTCAGATTATACAGATCCCCCGAGGAGACAATGCCAAGGCGGATGAGTTAGCCCGGCTGGCCAGCTCTGTCCGTCCGTGGGTCTTCCCCAAGCCTTCGCCGCAGGTTATGCTGGTGGCTCAGGTTGAGAGGGAAGCAAAAATGGAGATAGAGGGGGACTGGAGAGCTCCATTCATCACGTACCTGAAAGAAGGAACTCTTCCAGACAGCCCCGAGCATGCCCGGATATTGAAGATAAGGGCCGCCCGGTTCACTCTGATAGGGGATGCATTATACAAGCGAGCTTTTTCCCGACCATTGTGCAGATGCCTCGGAAAGGAAGATGCGGACTATGTGCTCAGAGAAATGCATTTAGGGTGCTGCGAAAATCATTCAGGAGGTCGGTCTATGGCTCGGAAGGTCCTGCTGGCCGGTTACTTTTGGCCGACCCTTCAAAAAGATGCAGAGAAGATGACTCTTTCTTGCCTTTCTTGTCAGAAGTATCAGAATCTATCGCACCGACCAGTTGAGATGTTGCGAGCGTCCATTGTATCATGTCCCTTTGATCAGTGGGGCATGGATATAGTAGGGCCCTTCCCCAGGGCAGCAGGCCAAAAGAAATTCCTGTTGGTGGCAGTGGACTACTTCTCCAAGTGGGTCGAAGCAGAAGCCCTGGCCCGGATCACCGAACAAGCGGTGAAGAGATTCCTTTGGCAGAACATTTTGTGCCGGTATGACATACCTCATAAGCTGGTATCAGACAATGGTCGGCAGTCTCAAGGTCGGATAATCAGAAATTGGTGCAAGGAATTTGGGATCAAGCAGGCCTTCACTTCCGTGGCATACCCCCAGAGTAATGGTCAGGCCGAAGTGGCCAATAGAGAGATTCTGAAAGGGCTTAGAGCTAAGCTGGATCAGGTCGGCGGATCCTGGGTTGACGAGCTACCAGGTGTCCTATGGGCCATTCGAACTACACCCAAAGAAGGGTCAGGATGTACTGCCTTCCAGTTAGTCTATGGGAGTGAGGCGGTAGCCCCCATGGAGGTCAGCTGTGAGTCTGACAGAAGACATCTGTATGGAGAAGACAATGCGGAGAAAAGGCGAGCTGAGCTAGATCTGATTGAGGAGGTCCGAGCTAAGGCTGCAGCCCGCATGGCTGCTTACCAGCAAAGGATGCGGAATCGATACAACCAGAAGGTTATACCCCGACATTTCCAAGTAGGCGACAAGGTATGGAAAAGAATCAAGCCAGTTGGAGAAGTAGGCAAGCTAGAGCCTCCATGGAGTGGGCCGTTCCTGGTGGTCGAGGCGCTGGGATCAGGAGCCTAATATCTGCAAGACGCTCAAGGAAAGCAGCTCAGAAGACCTTGGAGTGCAGTACATTTAAGATTGTACCGTGAGGAGAGCGGAGAGAAATGATTCTTGTAACTGTACTCAGAAGGAACGATGACAAAAACTCTGACTCCCCAAAAAACAACCGCAGCAAGTTATAAGTGAGTTTGCACTCACGCACCCACCGGACTCGGCGCCGATCGGGCGTGGCATTCCACGTTAGGTCGGGC
Organism: Boesenbergia rotunda; assembly: GCA_024364735.1. Lineage (NCBI taxonomy): Eukaryota > Viridiplantae > Streptophyta > Magnoliopsida > Zingiberales > Zingiberaceae > Boesenbergia > Boesenbergia rotunda. The sequence goes on along the minus strand of JAGFNQ010002624.1, from coordinate 11,268 downwards.
CCGGTCGGGCGTGGCAGTCCACGCTCGGTCAGGGTAAGTCGGACGATGTCCAGACTCTTGCTAAGGCAAGTTATAAGTGGGCATGCTCCCACGCACCCACCAGACTTGGCGCCGATCGGGCGTGGCGTTCCATGTTAGGTCGGGCCCGGTCGGGCGTGGCAGTCCACGCTCGGTCAAGGTAAGTCGGACGGTGTCCAGACTCTTGCTAAGGCAAGTTATAAGTGGGCATGCTCCCACGCACCCACCGGACTTGGCGCCGATCGGGCGTGGCGTTCCACGTTAGATCGGGCCCGGTCGGGCGTGGCAGTCCACGCTCGGTCAGGGTAAGTCGGACGGTGTCCAGACCCTTGCTAAGGCAAGTTATATGTGGGCATGCTCCCACGCACCCATCGGACTCGGCGCCGATCGGGCGTGGCGTTCCACGTTAGGTCGGGCCCGGTCGGGCGTGGCAGTCCACGCTCGGTCAAGGTAAGTCGGACGGTGTCCAGACTCTTGCTAAGGCAAGTTATAAGTGGGCATGCTCCCACGCACCCACCGGACTTGGCGCCGATCGGGCGTGGCATTCCACGTTAGATCGGGCCCGGTCGGGCGTGGCAGTCCACGCTCGGTCAGGGTAAGTCGGACGGTGTCCAGACCCTTGCTAAGGCAAGTTATATGTGGGCATGCTCCCACACACCCATCGGACTAGGCGCCGATCGGGCGTGACATTCCACGTTAGGTCGGGCCCGGTCGGGCGTGGCAGTCCACGCTCGGTCAGGGTAAGTCGGACGATGTCCAGACTCTTGCTAAGGCAAGTTATAAGTGGGCATGCTCCCACGCACCCACCGGACTCGGCGCCGATCGGGCGTGGCGTTCCACGTTAGGTCGGGCCCGGTCAGGCGTGGCAGTCCACGCTCGGTCAAGGTAAGTCGGACGGTGTCCAGACTCTTGCTAAGGCAAGTTATAAGTGGGCTTGTTCCCACGCACCCACCAGACTCGGCGCCGATCGGGCGTGGCGTTCCACGTTCGGTTGGGCCCGGTCGGGCATGGCGGTCCACACTCGGTCGGAGTAAGTCGAGCGGTGTCCAGGCTCTTGCTCGAGATAAACAAGAGTCGTTATCCTTCTGCAATACCTATCGCCGAGTCAGGGTATTCACCCGACCGAGCAAAATCGCCGAGTCAGGGTATTCACCCGACCGAGCAAAATCGCCGAGTCAGGGTATCCACCCGACCGAGCAAAATCGCCGAGTCAGGGTATCCACCCGACCGAGCAAAATCGCCGAGTCAGGGTATTCACCCGACCGAGCAAAATCGCCGAGTCAGGGTATCCACCCGACCGAGCAAAATCACCAAGTCAGGTCGTACGCCCGACCGACCTTCATTGTTGAGTCAGGATATCAACCCGACCAAGCTACAATCTCAAGTCTGGAAAAAGGCCAGGTTAGAAGACTAATAGCACGAGTCGCCCGAGCGCCTGGCACTTAGCCAAATTTTCGAGTCGGCCTAAAGAATCAAGCTAAGGAGACCAGGACGAACATTCCGAGTAATCGACACTGAACGGGAGTTTGTCGCGGGGCACAAACGCTGGCCTTCACAGAATGAATGAAGCGAGTTAAATAAATAACGCTTAGCGGGAATTTCGCTCGTCATGAATAAGGTACCGACCTAATTAAGCAACATAGCTAGGTCGGGACCCCGACCTGATCCCATGGCACCCCTAAGCTCGGGCGTCGGCTCAGTCGAACGTCTGATTGCGCAGATGTCTCTAGCATTTGACACTTAGCGAAAACTCCCTACCTGACCTGAAAGAGTCCACCTTACGATAAGGATCTAAGCGTCCCGAGCAACCCCTACTTCGTGAAATTGGGATGAATGACTCATAGCATCGGCCTCCGGCGAGCGGAGCAAGTGCATCAAATAAGCAACACTTAGCAAAAATCTCATACGTCGTAAACAGCTAAACGAAATGAAGAAAAAGAAAAATACACTGAACTGAGTTAAGGCCCGAGGCCATCACAAAATTGGGCCTTAGAGGCCGAGTCAGGAAATCAAGTATCATTACAAAATTTTAAGAGCTTAAGGGTTGGGCAAGAGCAGACTGAGCAACAGCTCGGACAAAGGGAGGTCGGGCCCTTTAAGCTAAGTAAATTTCGGAAAAGCATCTTCGGGGATCGAGGCCTTGATTAGAGTGGGCCTTACTATGTTAGGAGGCAAATCAGCAGGGTGATGGCCGGCTTCCGTGAGTTGCTGTATTGCACCTTTCACCCCATACACGATCATGCCTGCGGTCCGCTTGTATAATTGCCGAAGGAAAGGGGCGGATTGAATATAGGCCACTCGAGCTCGTTCGATCTGGGCCGCCTCGTCGGCTTTGTAGTCAGCGAGCTCCTTCTGCAGGCTAGCCACCTCGGTTTCTCATTCTTTTAGCTGAGTATTCTTGGCTGCCAGGCCTGCTTCTGTACTTACCAGTTGAGACTCCAAGGCCTGAAAAGCCTCTCGCTGAGCTTGGAGTTCTGTCTCTTTCCCCTTCAAGGCGGCTAGCTCTGTTTCTTTACTCTGCAGAGCCAGTCGAGTCTGCTCGTGCGCAGCGTGTGCCTCCTGTAGCTGCCTCTGTAGACCCAGGGCCTCGTTGGTTTTCTTGTCTAAATCAGAACGGGTCCGGGCTCCGAGAGTAAGGGCAGTTTTCTTCGAGGCCTCAGCAGCTTCTAGCCGAGTACCGAGCTGATCCATTTCACGGGCCGAGGCTGCCAGCACCTCGTGCGCTCGCTCTAGACGGATGTCACCCTCCGCTAATTGCATACGCAAGGAAGCTACCTCATCTAGAAGTCGGGTCCGACTTTCGTCGCCTGTCGGGAGGGCACACTGAGCCAACTGATTCTCTAAGTTCTTTATCTTGTACTCGGCTGCCCGACGTTCCCTAACATTCGCGACCAGGGCCTTGGTGACCACCTGACCCCCGACCCACAGCTGTGCAAGAACAAGCAATGTAAGAAGAGAGTAAAGAGGGCGGGGGATGGGGGAAGATATACCTTGACCATATCCATGGCAAAGTTGTCGGCTAGACTGAAAGGACTTCGTCCTTCAGTTAACTCCAGGCCTTGATCCCAAGCCGCGGACAGATGACCGTGCAGGTTGAGTGGCTGGGGCTCGACCATCCGTAGTAGGGAAGTTTCGGAGGGAAGCTGCACCTCTACTGGTACTCGGGGGAGGTTGTGCATAGCTAGGAGGGAGGCGGCGGCCTCTTCACTGATCGGATCAGCAACGTCCGCCGGAGGAGTAGGGACCGAGCTGGAGGCTAAGCCTACCGGTCGGGGTGTGCTCGGTCTAGGCCAGGAGACCTCGGGCCGAACAGCGCTGGAGGACGGAGCGGAGGTTCCCGGGCAAGGAGAGGCCGAACGTGAGGTCGACAGCCGTATTCTGACCCGACTCGGCAAGGGAGCTGGTAGGTCAGGCGCCACTTCAAGATGGGCTCGAGCAGCGGAAGTACTAGTAGAAGCAGCTTCCCGGGGACGCTTTTTCTTCTTGGATGCCCGGGAAGAAGACGGAACTGCGGTGGCAGCCGGCACCTCGGCCTCCACGCGGACCCCGGGGAGCTCTGCCTCAACGCTTTGGGCTAGTATTTCCAACTCCGAGTCGCTCTCCGCCCTACCTGGTTGTTCGGGAGCCGATGCCGCACGAACGGGCGGCACGTTCCGACGCGCCAGTAGTTCAGCCGCCCGGGTGTTCATTGCCTCTTCCTCCAGGGTCAGCTCCTCATCAAGGAGAGAGTCCATCAGATCCTGAGCTGCAAATCAAAAAGAGTTTTAGTTAGCATTAAAAGACCCTTAAGTGAAAAAGGGAGTTTACCGTAGGTGCCTGGCAGCTCCGTTGGGATCTGACTCAACCGGCAGATATAAAGCATGGCCTCGCTCAGCAGTTTGCCGACATGAAAACGACGTCCTCCAATTTTAGAAAAGGCCGATCGAAAGCCAGGGTCGGCACGATACCTTCGAGGAGCAGCAGGGTGGTCGGGTAATTCCTCTAGCTAGTTAAGTGGCCAGGACGCAGGCGGGGTGGTGCTTATGTAAAAAAAAAGTGGGATTTCCATCCCTTGTTCGAAGAAGGGACCTTGTCTAGAAAGGTTGTATTAACCCTGGCTTGAAAAAAGAAACAGCCGGGCTCTTGCATTTTAAGGTAGAAGAAGAGATGGAAGATCCTAGGGGTAAGGGGAACTCGGAAGGACTCAAAGATGACCACCGTGCCGCACAAGATCCGAATCGAGTTCGGGGCTAATTGGGAGAGGGACACTTGAAAATACCGACAGGTCTCCACAATAAAAGGATGCAAAGGGAATCGTAGGCCGGCTAGAAGGTGATCCTTAAAGATGGTAAAGTAGTTCACCGGGGCTCGGTTAGGTCAGTCATCCCGAGAGGGGAGAATAAAAGGGTGATCTTCTGGAATGTGATAATCTATACGAAGGGTTTCTAAGGAACCCAGACTCAAGGTCGAGCGGGTGGTAGTATACCACGGCCCGGGTGCAGCAGATGAGCCGGCCATATGGTCGTACTCAGGAATTAACAGAAGAAATGTAGGCAGGGAGAAGAGTACCTAATGTTAAGGCTCGAGATAAAACGCTGACCACCGAAAGCACTGTTCGTCAAAACTCAAGGAAGTCGAGTGACGGAGGTCGGACAGAAACGAAAGGAGAAGCAGAGGTCAAAGTGAAAAGGAGTGAAATGAAGGGCTAAGCCTATTTATACTGCAGGCCAAGCAAAGATGATCGTCGGATGGAGAGGAAGAAAATGGCGGGCTCCGATCTCCACCGTCCGATCCATGCAATTCCCCACGCCTCGAAGCTTCTCGCGGACGCCACACGAAGCCGCGCCAATGACGCCTCGATACCAGAGGCACCCATTCAGTAGCTGACACGTGGTCAGGCATTGATGAATGACTTGATGGGGGGTCGGGCATGCAGAAGACTAACTCGGAATGCGAGGGACGCGCAAGAAGGCGGAAAGGAAGTCATGCCGAACGGGCCGGGAGCCTAGTCAGTCGGACTTGACGCCTCCTTCGACTAGACTTGAAGGGGAGGCTTGTGATCCGGGCGAGCGGTTTTTTATCAGGGTTATGAGCCCGGTCGGGGCTTACCTGGTTCGACCTGGGTCAATGAAAGGTAAACCAGACCATCCTCTGTTCTGCGAGCCCGGCCTGCGCTTGACCCATGGCAGCAGAGGTCGGGGCAAGTAAAGTCTCAACTCGGAGTCAGGCACCCGGGTTCGGATACTCGGGGGTCAGTTACCCGAGATCGGGAGCCCGGGCCAGGCATCCGAGGTCGGTTACCCAAGATCGGGAGCCCAGGTCAGGCATCCGAGGTCGAACGCTAAGAGGTCAGGCGCCGGAGCTCAGATACTAAGAGGTCGGGCGCCGGAACTCAGGTACTAGGAGGTCGGGAACTAGAGCTTCGTGGCCTCAGGCCTGGTGCCATAGCGCAGATACTAAGAGGTCGGGTGCCGGAGCTCAGATACCGAAAGGTTGGATCTGTCAGGATTCCTCATTAAGGGGAAAAGACCTCCGACGTAATCATTGCCTGACACCGCCTCCCAGCATTAATTAAGGTCAGAAAGAGCAGACTTGCAGACTGGCAGGAGGCTGTGTCAGTCTCACCCCAAGACTGAAATGTCCTATAGCCTAGACTGACTCCTGACCAACTCTTAATGAGATGTGACATCCCGCACGAGTGTGACCTTTTTCCTTCCCCTATATAAACCCCCCTTGAGCCCCCAAAGAAGTGGATCGCGGCCATTTTTGCAACCACACCATTACTTTGTGAGCCCCCTTTTTCGGTCCGAACCGAGCGACTTGAGCCCAGTTCTCATCAAGCCCGAGCCCGACCCCTCGAGTTATAGCAGACCGGGTCGTCTTGGTCAGACCGAGTCATCCGAGTGAGAGCCGGTCTTCGCTTGTCGATAGGATCATATATCATCTAATTTAATTAGGATCAATTCTAATTAATTAATCCTAATTAAACACCCATCTCCCTATACCCAAATCTAATCAAATCGCAAACATCTATCCACGATCATGGCAGCACTCTAACAGAAGACATAAAACAAGAACAAACCCAAATCAACACCGCTCTCGACAATAATAATACAGATCAAGAATAGAGACACTATCCAAAACCCATCAAACCAATACTCACGACATAACCCAACAAACCACAGATCGAATACCATTCGGGAACATAGCTTCGGTCACCCAATTCCCGGATCAAATGAAATAATCCCAAATCGACCAATGAGATCGATTCCCAAACCTAAATCTAATTAATCTTCAGTAATCCAGCACCACGAGGAAGAATCGGAATCCAATTAAGGCACAACAGATCCAACCTTCCACTCCTTCACTGATCAGATGGCAACACACATCGAAAGTAAGGATACAATTACTCCTTCGATTAAAAACTGATACAGAACACAAACAACAGAAATCGTGCAATCCCTAACACAAAACCACCATCGAAATCTCATTCCGATCAGAGAAACAAAACTGTTTAATAGCTACTGATCCAATAACAACAACAATCCAATCAGAATACCTAGATTCAACAAAATCTACACAAACTAAGTGAGCTCACCGATTAAGATCACGCACCTGTGAAAGAAAGAAAGCTCTCAATCTTCAGATCAATACCCCCAAGATCCGGCTCCCCTCATTCGAGAACACGCGAGAAGCTAATAGAGGCTCACAACTCAGCCCCACCGAAATTAGTTTCCTCCCGTACATTCAATCCATAATCTTAATCCTATGCCTAACACAAATTTGTAAAAGCAACAAGAACAGATCGGGATCACTTCAAGACAACCCATTCCAAAGCCCAAACGAATTCCATTTCAGAAATCACCGATCGAATATAAGGAACATACCTTACCCAAAATGCTACGATCGAAGGAGGAGAAAGGCCCGGTGATCTCGTCTGCCTACGATAATGATCAAGAAAGAAGGAACCGCTTGGCTCAGGCAGAAAGAAAACTTCACACAGCCCACAAACGAGATCGTGCCCTAGATCGCCGGCGTGAGGCTGGATCGTGCAACATCGTCTTCAAGAAGGGCAGGCGAAACTCTGCTCCCATGGGCCTAGCTGGGGGAAAGGTCGTTCGGTGCTCGGGTGATCGGAAGTCGTGGTCGCGGTCCAGCGAAATAAGAAGAAGTCGAAGAAGAAGAGACGAAGCAGGGAGAGAGATGTTGAAGAGAAAGGGAAAGAGATCGGCTTAAGTCTGTTTCTGCCAAATGAGTGGAAAAACAAATTTATATACAAAGGGATATTTGCATCTAACCCCTCAAATTTCCGAAATTCTCACAGACACCCTTAAGTTCGGAAATTTTGCATTTTAAACCCTTGAAGAGAAAGGGGTATTTTGCTCTGTGGCCTCCAACAAGGACTCTTGTAGAGACGATTCGGTATGATTAATCGGTATCAAAATCACATGTCATACCGAAAACTTCGGTATATTGAAAAATCATATCAATATCATATTGAAATTTTGATGTGCCGAAACTTCGATATACTGATTTTCAATATAGTATAAAATTTATATCATTTCACTACTAGAATTTTTGCATTCAACAACACATAATAGACAACGGTTTTTTGAAAAAGTGTTGTCTTATGTCAATTTAACAACAGTTTTAGTATTAACCGTTGTTGTTGTTCGTCTTATACGTAAAAAGACAACAGTAATAACATGAGTGTTGTCGTATGTATACTCAACGACAACAGTTATAAAATAACCGTTGTCTATAGGCTGGATTTATAACAACTGATGTGAGAAACTGTTGTTTATTATGACAATATACAACAGTTTTATTAAACTGTTGTTGTTGTATTGTTGTGCTGTTCAATCAATAAACAAAATCAACGGTGGATATCAACGGTGGATATCAATGGTTTAATTATATATATTATATAAACCCTTCTATTTACTATCTTCCCTCCCTATGCCTTTTTCTTCCTCGTGCCCTAAAGCGCCGACGCCAACCCTTCCTCGCGCGACAGCCGGCCAAGCCAGCCACCTCCCCTCTAGCAAGTCCCCTTCCTCCTTGGTGGTCCGACACAGCCCCTCATCGCCGACTCCCTCTCCTCCCCCATTCCCTTCAGTCTTCTGCGGCCGATCTCTCTCTCTCTCTCCCTTGCTCTCTTTTTTTGCAGGAGTCGATCAGCCCCTATCGCGCACGGCGATGTCGGCGATCCGGCGAAGGAAGCCGCCGAGCGCACCCTCCTCTACTTAGAAGCCCAAATCACATGCCTCCTCCCTCGCGATTTCTCCTCTGCACGCAAGCGAGGTCGGCGCCGCCTTCTTCCTAAAATCTGACTCGATCAAGCGGCGCCACCCAAGCACTGGCGTCGAATTTACAAGGGGTGGTGTTGCGCATCGCAAGGACTCTGTGTGGTTTTGGGTGTTTCCTTTCCTCTTCTTCCTTCTTCGCTGTTGCTGTGCGCCGAGCAGAGGTAAGAATTGCTTTCCGTTAGAGTTGGATTTCTTATGTTCAAATCTGTTGGGATGCTTGGTTGGGTGTTTGGGTTGCTAGAATTAGAAATTTGTAACAGATCTTTAATCCGATTTTATTTCTTGATAGCTTTTCAGTTGTAGAGATGGTGTTGTGGTGGTTTCTGTGCATTTTGCCTTGGTCTGAAGTTTTGGACGGACTTGATGATTGGTTTGGATGGGTGACATGAGTGTGGTCTGTGTTTGGTTTATATCTATGTCCATGGGAGAAATTGTTGGTTAAGCTGTTGTTCATAGCTTGCAGAAATCTTGTTTTGGTTTGAATTGTGGGGTGCAAAATGGAAGTTAGTTTAGAATAGATTCTGGATGAAATTGATGATTTAGTTATGCTCTAGCTAAGTGTTGTGATTGGATCACAGTGGGTTAGTTTCTGTTGGATTAAATTATAGCTTTCTTTTGTTAAAAAGAGTTTTGCTTAAATGTTAATAAGAACTTTACTAGAAATATTGGGAGTTATATCTAGTAATTGTTCTACTTAACTTTCTTCGTGCATTTTTGATGTCCACAAAATAAAGACATGAAATTTTACAAAATAAAACCTGGATGAACTTTCCTTCATAAAAGAAAAAAGACTTCTCTTTTACTGTAAACTTGTGCACGTTATGTATGGTGTATGAGATATCTGTTCAACTATTTTTAGTTTTTCAAACAATACGAATCAAGCTTAAATATGAGTCCATTAGGTTCATTGTGCATGGAGATATCTAAGGTTTAGATATGTTGAAGAAACTAGTTAGTACAATTATAAGATGAAACATTGTTGGCTTTTCCTTTTCAAGAGAGTTTGTTTTCATTACAAATTTTCATCCTCCAACTTATGAAGTAGCTACTTTATAACGGTGACATGATTCATTCTCATGCAGGACAAGGATACAATGAAAGTTAGGTTTTTTTTACTTAAATGTTGCATATGGCTAACTCCTGAATGATATTCTTTTCTGTGATTGATTATTTGTCAAATACTTATAGGAATCCATTTTGTGAGCTATGTATCAAATACTTATCAAAGCTGCAATTTTATGGAAATGATAAGTTTTAAAATAATATTTCTTTTTAATGATCCATTTCCCAAGAATTGCATTTGAGTTTCCATTGATGAAGCAGTGGACAAATTAGCACCTTTGCCATATCCAATTCCAAGTGGGTCGATATTGAGTGTTTTTCTTCCTTAAACGATGTTTCGAAAGGCCTCACTTTTTTCATGTGTAATGCATTTGTGTTCTTTGTATGTATAGGACCACCAAAAGCCCTTGACGAGGATGAGACAGAGTTTTTAGATAATTTGACCACGGTGAGCATGACCAAAATGTTCCCTTCTATGTATGGTGGTGTGTTTCTCTTTTACAGAATGGAACTCTTACTAACAATATTTTATTATGAAATTTATCCCCTTTCACATTGAGTTAATATGATTCCTTTGTTACTTCATCGATCATTACATGTCCTCTCTCTCATGTTTTGTATCCTAATATCTAAATGTTAGTTGATTATTATGGATTAAATAGTTAATAGCTTTAGTTGCTTAATTTCTCAGAATGTAGAAGCTATTGAAAGTTTGCTTTCCTGATTTTATGCAACAGGACAAATCAGTTCCACTCTATATTTATTTATGATGCTATCCTTCTCTTCTTTAAGGTTGCCACTAATCTCTTTTTCGCACTTCAGTCCAGGAGAGAATACGAAAAGCAAATCGCACTTGAAGAAGCTGAAGAGCTTCGCAGTTTTCATGTAAATATTACCTCTACCAATGGTCTTTTTTCTTCCTTTCTCATAATTGCTGCATATGAGGATTTTTATTTAATACTCAAATACTAACACATGGTGATATAAGTAATATTCATGTTTTTCTATTTTTCTACCAATGCATTTGCATGTTTATAGTCTAGTTCAACCATGGATGAGAGGAAGTCCTACGTAACTGAAACCAGTCTTGAGGTTGTAAAGAATTGAGAGCTTTAGTAGTCCTAACAATAAGTATTTTGCAATCAATAAGACGATATTATGATTTTGATTTTTTTTTAGGACAATCGGTGGTTTCTTCCAATTGAAAAGCAATCATTAAACAATCGGTGGTTTCTTCCTTATAATTGCAAGTGTTGATACATGCATATCTTTTTTGTTTGTTTGTTTGTTAGTTTATTATTTTTGTTGTTTGTTGATACATATCTTCATGGATCATTTTTTATTGGACATATGCATTTAATAGAATAACTAATTAGAGTGTTTGTTCTTTTTTTTCCAGCTGCAGGGACTTGTTCGTGATCATGTTCGAAGACCATTAATCTGACCTTCCAAGCTATAATTTTTGTGATTTGAACTTCATTGTAAGTTTAGTTGGGTCAGAATTATATATAATTTGAACTCTTGTAATTTGGGTCAGAAGATACTTTAGTTGTTTCGTCTGTAGAAAGGTTTTGGACAGAAGATACTTTTATGGTTTCATCTGTAGAAAGGTTGTGGTGGATCTTTATTGTAAATATGTTGATGATATTTGATATATATAGTTTTTGTTTCGAGGTTAAATTATTGTCTTTTAATTGAAAATATAATGGAAATATCTTTGTTGTCAAATTGGTATGAAACTGTTGTGGAACAGTACAAACACACAACAGGTTTTTTTAAAGCTAAACTGTTGTTGTAGATAAACGACAACGGTGAATATGGCATACGACAACATTTAAACACCGTTGTTAAAACTCATTTAAACGACAACAGTGAAAACCCTAAACGACAACAGTGATAA